>JBBBDQ010002040.1:945000-947500 GCA_037127315.1 Ascarosepion bandense
ATCTATCTATGTCTATTCATCTATTCATATCTATCTATCTATCTATCTATCTATCTATGTCTGTTCATTATCTATCTATCTATCTATCTATCTATGTCTGTTCATTATCTATCTATCTATCTATCTATCTATCTATCTATCTATGTCTGTTCATTATCTATCTATCTATCTATCTATGTCTGTTCATTATCTATCTATCTATCTATCTATCTATGCCTGTTCATTATCTATCTATCTATCTATCTATCTATCTATGTCTGTTCATTATCTATCTATCTATCTATCTATGTCTGTTCATTATCTATCTATCTATCTATGTCTGTTCATTATCTATCTATCTATCTATGTCTGTTCATTATCTATCTATCTATCTATTTATGTCTGTTCATTATCTATCTATCTATCTATCTATCTATCTATGTCTGTTCATTATCTATCTATCTATCTATCTATCTATCTATCTATCTATCTATCTATCTGTCTATGTTCATATCTATCTATCTATCTATCTATCTATGTCTGTTCATTATCTATCTATCTATCTATGTCTGTTCATTATTTTTCTATCTATCTATCTATGTATCTATCTATGTGTGTTCATTATCTATCTATCTATCTATCTATTTTGTATCTATCTATGTGTGTTCATTATCTATCTATCTATCTATCTATTTTGTATCTATCTATGTGTGTTCATTATCTATCTATCTATCTATCTATTTTGTATCTATCTATGTGTGTTCTTATCTATCTATCTATCTATTTTGTATCTATCTATGTGTGTTCATTATGTATCTATCTATCTATCTATTTTGTATCTATCTATGTGTGTTCATTATCTATCTATCTATCTATCTATTTTGTATCTATCTATGTGTGTTCATTATCTATCTATCTATCTATCTATTTTGTATCTATCTATGTGTGCTCATTATCTATCTATCTATCTATCTATTTTGTATCTATCTATGTGTGTTCTTATCTTATCTATCTATCTATCTATCTATTTTGTATCTATCTATGTGTGTTCATTATCTATCTATCTATCTATCTATTTTGTATCTATCTATGTGTGCTCATTATCTATCTATCTATCTATCTATTTTGTATCTATCTATGTGTGTTCATTATCTATCTATCTATCTATCTATCTATGTCTGTTCATTATCTTTCTATTTATCTATCTATCTATGTCTGTTCATTATCTTTCTATCTATCTATCTATCTATGTCTGTTCACTATCTATCTATCTATCTATCTATGTCTGTCTGTCATCTATCTATCTATCTATGTCTGTCTATCTATCTATCTATCTATCTATCTATGTCTGTCTATTATCTATCTATCTATCTGTCTATATCTATCTATCTATCAATGTCTGTTATCTATCTATCTATCTATCTATCGATCTCACTATGTCTGTTCATTATCTATCTATCTATCTATCTATCTATCTATCTCTGTTCGTTATCTATCTATCTATCTATCTATCTCTCTCGTTCGTATCTATCTATCTATCTATCTATCTATCTATCTATCTATCTATCTATCTCTATCTATCTATCTATCTATCTATCTATCTATCTATCTATCTATCTATCTCTGTTCGTTATCTATCTATCTATCTATCTATCTCTGTTCGTTATCTAACTATCTATCTATCTCTGTTCGTTATCTATCTATCTATCTATCTATCGATGTCTGTTCATTATCTATCTATCTATCTATGTCTGTTCATTATCTATCTATCTATCTATCTATCTATCTATGTTCATTATCTATCTATCTATCTATCTATCTGTTCATTATCTATCTATCTATCTATCTATATCTGTTCATTATCTATCTATCTATCTATCTATGTCTGTTCATTATATATCTACCTATCTATCAATGTCTGTTCATTATCTATCTATCTATCTATCTATCAATGTCTGTTCATTATCTATCTATCTATCTATCTATCTATCTATCTATCTATCTATCTATCTATGTCTGTTCATTATCTATCTATCTATCTATCTATCTATGTCTGTCTGTCTATCTATCTATCTATCTATCTATCTATATCTATTCATTATCTATCTATCTATCTATCTATCTATCTATCTATCTATCTATCTATCTATCTATGTCTGTTCATTATCTATCTATCTATCTATCTATCTATCTATCTATGTCTGTTCATTATCTATCTATCTATCTATCTATCTATCTATGTCTGTTCATTATCTATCTATCTATCTATCTATCTATCTATCTATCTATCTATGTCTGTTCATTATCTATCTATCTATCTATCTATGTCTGTTCATTATCTATCTATCTATCTATCTATCTATCTATCTATCTATCTATCTATGTCTGTCCATTTATCTATCTATCTGTCTGTCCATTATCTATCTATCTATCTATCTATCTATGTCTGTTCATTATCTATCTATCTATGTCTGTTCATTATCTATCTATCTATCTATCTATCTATCTATCTATCTATCCA
>JBBBDQ010002040.1:980000-1157500 GCA_037127315.1 Ascarosepion bandense
GTCTGTTCATTATCTATCTATCTATCTATCTATCTATCTATCTATGTCTGTTCATTATCTATCTATCTATCTATCTATCTATGTCTGTTCATTATCTATCTATCTATCTATCTATCTATGTCTGTTCATTATCTATCTATCTATCTATCTATCTATGTCTGTTCATTATCTATCTATCTATCTATCTATCTATCTATCTATGTCTGTTCATTATCTATCTATCTATCTATCTATGTCTGTTCATTATCTATCTATCTATCTATCTATCTATGTCTGTTCATTATCTATCTATCTATCTATCTATCTATCTATGTCTGTTCATTATCTATCTATCTATCTATCTATCTATCTGTCTGTTCATTATCTATCTATCTATCTATCTATGTCTGTTCATTATCTATCTATCTATCTATCTATCTATGTCTGTTCATTATCTATCTATCTATCTATCTATCTATGTCTGTTCATTATCTATCTATCTATCTATCTATCTATGTCTGTTCATTATCTATCTATCTATCTATGTCTGTTCATTATCTATCTATCTATCTATCTATGTCTGTTCTTTATCTATCTATCTATCTATCTATCTATCTACGTCTGTTCATTATCTATCTATCTATCTATCTATCTATGTCTGTTCATTATCTATCTATCTATCTATCTATGTCTGTTCATTATCTATCTATCTATCTATCTTTCTATCTACCTATCTATGTCTGTTCATTATCTATCTATCTATCTATCTATCTATGTCTGTCTCTTCATTATCTATCTATCTATCTATCTATCTATGTCTGTTCATTATCTATCTATCTATCTATCTATGTCTGTTCATTATCTATCTATCTATCTATCTATCTATGTCTGTTCATATCTATCTATCTATCTATCTATCTATCTATCTATCTATGTCTGTTCATTATCTATCTATCTATCTATCTATCTATGTCTGTTCATTATCTATCTGTCTATCTATCTATCTATGTCTGTTCATTATCTATCTGTCTATCTATCTATCTATGTCTGTTCATTATCTATCTGTCTATCTATCTATCTATCTATCTATGTCTGTTCATTATCTATCTATCTATCTATCTATGACTGTTCATTATCTATGTATCTATCTATCTATGACTGTTCATTATCTATCTATCTATCTATCTATGACTGTTCATTATCTATCTATCTAATTAAAGAATAGAGAAAAAAAAACTTTCTACCTTAGACAATTTCTGTGAATACCATATCTCTGGATATTTGTCAATTTTCTTTGGTGGACCGCCGACCGGTGATAAACGGACGTGCTAGCTAATGGGGAAACTGTGTAAAAGCGGTTGATCGTCTGTTTATTACTGAAAGGCATATGCACCGTACCTAACGCACTCACCGTGATCTGCTAGCTAATGGTGAACCCACTATCCGCGGTTGATCGCTGGTTTATAATCGAAACGTATAATTGCCACACTGGGGTAGGTTGATTTTCAACTTTTTTGAATATCAAAAAGAATCACCAGGGGAAAGTTGGGTATTGGTACGATAAGTACTGACACCAAAAATAGGTTTATAACTTGCACCAATTTTTGAGCATTTAGTTTAAAATATCGTCTAATATGAAGCACTTGAAAATCCTTGTTTTCATACTTTTAGATATGAAATTGCTTAAAAAAGTTATAATTTATATTCAGAAAAGTTTCTTATTCTTCAAATGAAATGAATACAATATATCAAAAAGTAGCAATTAAATTGAAATTATAACCTCCCACCCGACCCCCAACAGCTCAGATAAATTTCATTTCACCTCATTAATTGAGATACGTCAGTAATAATAGTGCAATGATATTGTAAAACAGTTATTTTCTTCTGCCAGCAATGAAACAAAAAAAGCAAACATGTATGAACTCTGGTAGGAACAAATTTCATTTTAATTACTACTTTTTGATATATTGTATTCATTTCATTTAAATAATATAAATTAACAAACTTTTCTGGATTTAAATTATAATTTTTTAAGCAATTTCATATCTAAAAGTATGAAAAACAAGGATTTTCAAGTGCTTTATATTAGACGATATTTTAAACTAAATGCTCAAAAATTGGTGAAAGTTACAAATCTACATTTTGGTGTCAGTACTTATCATACCAATACCCAACTTTACCCGGGTGATTCTTTTTGATATTAAAAAAAAGTTGAAAATCAACTTACCCTACCGCCACCCACATACGCACCTACCCTACCTCCACCCATATGCGCTCATACATGAAGGGCTATAAATTATGTTACATTCCCATTTTTTTGTTTGCCGCTTGTTTGCCTTTTCTATCCACACTTACTCCCGGCAGTCTTGTCATTATACAACTTGCTGTTTTTTTTTTCCTGGTTATGCCACAGCACTTATTTTTACAATATTTACATTATTCGGACTATTGTCCTCATCTTTCTTGCCATTTGTCCGACATTTCGGCATTAGGAGAGGCATTAGGCAAGGAATGGAGTTCATATACACCAGTGATTTTAATTAAAGGTTCGGTTCAAAATTCCTAGCCCCTGAAGAAGGCCGGAGCGTACAACGGCCGAAACGTCGTACAAATGGCAACAAAGATGAGAACAATAGTCCGAATAATGTAAATACTGTAAATACTACCTCATCTCAGAAACATAGATACACACACTTTTTTTTGTAGATTTCGGTTTTAATACTACGGAAGGTTCGATATTGTACTGGTTCAGCAGCTACGCTACGGCACGGCACAGAACAATGGTCATCATTTCAGCAGCAGTGGCAGTCATCATCATCACCAACAGCAGCTCGTCGTAGTAGTATTAGTAGCGACCATCACCGCGGCAGCAGTGGCAGTCATCATCATCATCAGTGGCAGCCGCTCGTCGCAGTAGTAGTGGTAGCCATCATCATAAGCTTGACATCTTTGATATCCTCATCAGCGTCAACACGACATCTCTGAAATTCATCATCATCGTCCGCACGACGTCTTCACCAGCATGATTTCCTCATCTTCGATATACATCATCATCAGCATTATACTAGAGTCAAAGAGGACTGGCTTTCAAATTAATGACTTTGAAGCTATAGGGGGATGGTTAACGTTTATTTAATTTGGCCTTGTGCCATACATAACCAAATTCCTTTCAGATTACAAGTTATTCCAGAATTATCATCATCAGAAGGTTTTCATCAAAAGGTCGATTGTCGGCAGGTTGGAATGTGTGGAATTATGTGGAATAATGTAAGAATAAAAAATATATATTTTGTATGTTAAAATAGAAATTTATTAAAAGAATAGAATAACAATAATAGGTAGTAGTTTGAGTTAATGTTCAATGAGAAAGTTAAGGGTATCAAGAGTTCGTAGTAGTAATTTGTTGAAAGAGTTTATGCGTACGTAGGTATCTATGTATGAGCGTTTGTTTCGATAGAATGTCTTTGAATGGAAAAGATGAAGTAAAATGAATCAGCACACGAGAAGGAAAGAGACTAGAGGCCGAATGTCCGAGTTGACTTGAAGCTTCTCTCGTTACATTTTAGCTGTGTCTCTCGCTGTTCCCATCTGAGTGACCGACTGGCGCTGATCTGAGCCTTTCATTGTAATTAGAATTTTTGCACTAGATCGCTAAGTCCCTTTTGATCTTGCAAGACGCCCCCATTGGTCAGCAAATCAGTTTAACATCTACTTGCGAAATTTGGTTTGGACTTTTTCTTTAAGCACATGGTCAATCTTTTTTCTATTTGGGAAAAACTAGGATTTCACGCGTCATTGTGAATTTTTGTAAAAGTGAAGAAGAAGGGCGTTGATTTGAATTCTTAATTTCCTATCCGACAACTCCAACACTTTCCCTCGTGGTGAATCTTACGACCCGAGAGTTACCTTCAGACGTCGACCTATCACAGGGAAGTCAGAACTTTCGACTCTTTCTAATATCTTGTTTAGTATTTTATTGCCAAATAAAATTTGGCCTGTGAAACTTTATCTACTATCTCTTGTTTCTTGCCTTGTGTTGTTGAATCACAAAACAAAAATAGTTTGCGGCGAAGGTTGACATTCGTTCATTTCGTTAGCCAGCTCCGCAAAAACACTCACCTCAATCATTGATATACCACTGTCATCGCATTAAATGTTTGGCAATATTTTTAAAACAAAAATCAACATTTCTTTTAAACATAAAGCATTACAATCTTTAATTTCACTGCGTTCTGGACAACTTTTTGAAAAAAAAACTCCATTTTTTCCTAGAATTACGAGGTCAAGACCGACTTGCTGTTCTTAATGGAATGTCAAAAAATCGTTTTATATTTTTTTATTAATTCCACATTCTTCATTGGATTTACCTATGAGGTTGGGTGCTGAAAAACATATCCTTGATACTGAAACGAAAAAATATCATTAGTGATATTGCACTTTAGTAAATCAGCAATGTTTAATCTGAAGTCAAGAAGAGTTCAATTTTTTTCAAGCATATTATCTTGAAATCTAGAATAAAAAAAAAATTAACATATATCAAATGTTCGAAGATATTTTGGTTTTGTTATTTTATCAGTAAATATCTATAATTAATTCTTGGGAATTCTGTGATATTATGTACCCGAGGAAATTTAGTAATTTTATTGTTTAAAGAGAAATTTGAATCTAAGATTGGAGATCACACGTTTATCGCGCAAAATCTTTGAAGACGACAATCAATATTTTAAATATTTTTATGGGAATTTAATAGATTCAACTTGTAATTGTTGTTGTGGTATTGGTTAGTTTAACAAGAAATCATTTGATTTGATTTGTAAACAAGAAATCAGCAATCACTAAAATGGAATTAATCGCTAAAATTGCGTGATTATTCAGTGAGATTATTGGGCTGAAGATTAGCAATTTCTTTTATAAAGCTGATTAAATTTGTTTTGTTAAAAACTACGATTAAAAATTCTGACTTCCATAGAACTATCTAGGTATACCTTTGTAAGTGTTCAAATAAAATGTGTGAACGAAAAATCCTATTCTATTAGAGAATTACCGCTACATGATCTTACTGATTTATCTATTGTACACTAATCTTACCATATTCTCACTGCTTGTTGGCTGTTGTAGATGCACAATACACATCAATGGTGATGTTCGTATCCTGTCAAAATTTATAACAGTGATTTTCAAGGTAATAACTTTTTCATTTTGGTACGCCACTATCTTGGAGTGTGCGTGGGTGGTGCAGTGGATATCGGCTCGGAACGAGAAATTCCAGTTCCAATTTCTTGCATTCAATTGCGCGCAAATACCCTTGTGAAAAGTAGTAATCCGTCTCTTCCCTCCAGTTATGGATTAAATAACAGGACAGATTGGGTTCTATAGCCTTGGCAGGCAACCAGTCTTCCGCAGAAAGTGATGGCAACCTACTGCAGAAGATTATCATCTTCTACCCATTCAGTCATGTCTCTTACGGGACATAATCGCCCAAAGCGTGTCTCACGTATGGCATATAACTGACTGAGTGAATATAATAGTTGAAAACATGTATAAGGCTTCTATTGGGCATAAAATGGGGGATCAGTTTTATATTGTCATGAAGTAATAAACTGTTCCCCCACTAGCTACGAGTTCAAATACCGCAGAAAGCAATGGCAACCTACTACGGGATAATCTTCTGTCCAGTCAGTCATGTCTCTCTCGAGACATGATCGCCCAAAGCGTGTATCACGTATGTCACTTAACTGGCTGACTGAAGATAATAGCTGGAAACATGATTAAGGCTTCTTCTGGGCATGAAGTGGGGGATCAGTTTTTTATTGTTCTGAAGTAATAAACTGACCCCCACATATTACTACTTAACAATATAATACATCTCTTCCCCCTCTAGCTATGAGTCAAATAAAAGGACAGATTAAGTTCTATAGCCTTGGCTGGCAACCAGTCTACAACAGAAAATAATGACAACATACTACTGGAAACATTTCTGCCTCGTCAATCATGTCTCTTTCGAGACATGATCGCTCAAGCGTGTATCACTTATGGCACTTAATTACCTGATCATCTTCTAAGCTAGCATTTCCCCATTTTCTTATTAAAGTAAGGCTAGTAAAAATATAGTCTTATGCTTATTTTAACCAACAGCTAAGTCTGGTGGAAGGCTATGATTGTTAAGCGCGCATTAATGACTGAATTTGGCAGGGGTTACTACGGCTCAGTTCAGGTGACATGAAGTGGGGATGAATGAAAAAGAGACGCTAAAACATTTTGTTGGTCCTAATTATGCTTAGAATTTTTTCGATATGAAAAAGATTATCGAAGAAGATTATATTGCGTCAGTCTTCCAACGAAAAGAAGTCAAACTTTCATGAAAATAATGATGGAAAACAAAGCGTTTGATATTTAATGTGTTTAATTTAATTCAACACACAACTAAATGAGGGAAAATAGAAAACGAACATTGTGTTGCATTAACTTTCCAACTAGGGACGGCTTGCTTGGCTGGCAAAGGGTCAGCAAAATAGAGACATAAACGTGACTAAAGAGAAAGAAAGTAAAGAAGATAATAAGGATAAAGAAGAAGGAGGACGGATGGAGGGGAAGAAACAGTGTGTGTATGTGTGTGTGTGTGCATGTGTGTGTGTGTGTGTGCGTGTGTGTGTGCGTGTGCATGTGTGTGTGTATGTGTGTGTGTGTGCGTGCGTGTGTGTGTGTGTGTGCATGTGTGTGTGTATGTGTGTGTGCATGTGTGTGTGTATGTGTGGGTGTGTATGTATGTGTGTGTGCATGTGTGTGTGTGTGTGTGTGTGTGTGTGTGTGTGTGTGTGTGTGTGTGTGTGTGTGTGTGTGTGTGTGTGGTTTATCGCTGGTATCATGATGATAAACACAGTTCCGATCTGCTGTTCGTCTGCTTCACGACCATTCACTCCTCTGCCATGTTGTGTTTTTGATCACAGAGGTACGAAGATCGCCAATAAAGTAAACTGGAGTGAAGAACAGGTCGATGGCTACGAGCTACATAAAAATATTTTTTTACATAAGGAATTAACTTAAAATGTAATATTAAAAATGGAGCAACGATTTAGTTTATATATGATTTGTTTGATGCAGCGGTTTTAACCCTTCCCACTTCTCTTATAATCAAATGACACTGGGATCCCTTTAGGAGTTTACAGTCTGTGTTAGTAATTTAAATTTCTAACTCCTGGTCTTCAGGGCTGACATGAGGTCTTGGTCAAGAAGTCTCGGTGAACGATGTGAATTCCTGTAGCAGTTATGTGGGGAATCTATAAGTTGTCCAAACTACTTACATGAATTCCTGCGTCTAGCAGGGCTGGGGGTTGACCAGGGTCAGGATTTCGGTTATCTCCCACTCTTAGCACCAACTTTTCCTGAAAGCCCATATTTTCTAAATTTAGGGGTTGGTCACCCCCCCTTTTGAGAGTGGTCAGAGGAATCAAGCCCCTCTTAACTCTAACTGCCTTCACTTTTCATCTCGCTTCATCGCTCCATTTAGGCGATGCTAGTTTCTATATCTCTTCTCAAACCTTGCTGACTGTGGAAGCGACCACGTCCCCGTCATCTGCAAATTAAAAGTGAAACTCCGGAGATTGAAGAAGCCTAATGCAGCACCAAAACTGATATACAACGCATTCGTGAATGATCTCAAACTACAGAAAGAATACACTAACGGCGTGAAAACCAAATACGAAGAACAAACTAGGAAAGGACACTCAAAATGGGACTCGCTAAAGGAAGAAATACTGACATCAGCAAACAACATTGCCCCAAAGAAAAATAGGCGCAGAAAGAAAAACGAGAGAACGACGGAAGAGATTCTGGGCATGATGCGAAGGAGGCAGAAAATGATATCAAGACATGGAATGGAGTACAGGGAACTACACAAGGAAATAAGAAGAAAATGTAGACAGACTAAAGAGGAATGGCTCAATGACAAATGTGCAGAAGTAGAGAGATTGAGCAGGAATAATAAAGCAGACATGCATAAAAGAACTGACAGGACAAAAAAACCTGCTCTTCAATAGGATGTCTAAAATCTAAGGATAGAAAAATCATTTTGGAGAAAGAGGAAATACTTCAACGATGGAAAGAACATATAAAAAATCTTTTCCACGACAAGAGAGAGCAACCAATAATACGCAAAGGTGAGGACGGACCGGAAATATTAAAGTCTGAAGTGGAATCTGCAGTAGCCAAACTGAATAGAAACAAAGCAGCGAGACCAGACGGCATAATCATAAAGCTGCTGATAGCCCTGGAAGAATTTGGTATAGAAAAAATTACTGAAATAATAAATGAAATTTATGATAGTGGGGTTATACCAGATGATCTCAGCAAGTCCATCTTCATAGCACTACCTAAGAAGCCAGGAGCAGACAAGAGCGAACTCCACAGAAACATCAGATTAATGAACCATATAACAAAACTGATCATCCGAATCCTGATGACGAGCAAGAAGCAGAATCAGGCCAGAGATAGGACAAGAACAGTGTGGTTTCTTTAAAGGCACGGGAACAAGGAATGCCATATTTATGATTACGATGCTCTCCGAAAGGGCAATACAAATGAAGAAGGACTTATACCTGTGCTTTATTGATTATACGAAGGCGTTTGACAAAATACGCCACAAAGAACTGATGCTCGGCAGACTGGACATATTTGGGAAAGACTTGAGAGTAATCAAGAAATCTTTACTGGCAGCAAACCACTTGCATACGGACAGGTAATGAATTGAGTAGATATACAAAGATAGAAAGGGGCGTAAGACAGGGATGTGTCTTTTCACCGGATTTGTTCAACTTGTACAGCGAGAATATTTTGAGGACCATAGAAGTTATGCCTGGATTTGTAATCGGAAGCCACAATTTAAAAAAAACCTAAGGTACGCAGATGATACAGTGCTGATAGCAGACACGGATAGGAAACTACAAGACCTCCTACAGAAGGTAGCAGAAGAAAGTAACAAGAAAGGACTAGAAATAAACTGCACGAAAACCGAATGCATGGTCATCAGTAAAAAGGGCAGTCCAAAATGCCAAATACAGCTCGGGGATACCAGAATGAAGCAGGTACAAAAATTTAAATACCTGGAAAGCGTTATAACAGAAGACAGAAACTGCGACACAGTGATCCGAAGGCAAATTGGCATGGCGAAGGAAGCATTCCAGAAGTTGAGTAAGGTATTAAGAAACAGGACAATTTCGCTAGAAACTAGGAAGGGAGTACTGGATTGCTACATGCTGTCCGTCCTTCACTATAGCAGTGAATGCTGGACAAGACCATCAAAGATGAAGGAAAAACTTGAAGCAACTGAAATGTGGTTCTACAGAAGGATGCTGCAAATATAATGGATCAAGCATGTGAGCAATGATGAGGTCTTGGAAATGATGGAAACAAAAAGGAAATTAATACTGAGCATCAGGAAGAGACAGCTGAAGTTCCTGGGACACGCAATGAGGAAGGAGGGCTTGGAGAATCTGATACTAACAGGTCAGATAGAGGGAAAGAGAGACAGAGGAAAGCAACGGATAACTAATGAGGTGGATGACGGAACGAGGATTGCATGGTGTAACAGGAGAAGCCACCATGATCGCATACGTCCTGAAGGGACAGGGCACATAGAAGAAGTACAATTATCATTGGGATAAATGTAAACTTTTACAATGTTTTTTTTTTTTTTTTAACAACTTATGTTTTTTCCATTTTCTAGGATCGACATCTTCGATGATAAATTCTCTTTTTTAATGGTGGAAAGCTGGGAAGCACTGGCAGTCTTAGTTTTACTCAATTTTACTGAATTCCGTCAAGATGAATTTCGGTTCGATTCTCCTTGGAACTGTTCTTGATTTCATTTTATTATTTTAAAACAATTTTTAACGCATTTCGTTTTTAATTTTCTTTTCAACAAATATCATCCATTTAGTAGTCTGTATCCTCTTTCTCTTTCAGTCTTCTGATTCACACACACACACACACCACACACACACACACACACACACACACACACACACACACACCACACGCACACGCACACGCACACGCACACACACACACACACACACACACACACACACACACGCACACACACACAGAAAGAGAGAGAGAGAGGGATCTAAAGTTAAAATATTTAGTTTTTTGGGGGAGATTATATTTTCTGGTGCAGTGGATAACGACTTGAAACGATAAATAGGAGAGCCGAGTTCGAATTTCAGTTGAATACCTTGCATTCACTTACGCACAAATACCCTTGGAAAAGGTATTAATCCGTCTCTTCCCCCAGTTATGGGTTAAATAATAGGACAGATTGGGTTCTATAGCATTAGCTGGCAACCACTCTACCACAAAAAGCAATGGTAACCTACTGCGGGATAATCTTCTGCCCAGTAAGTCATGTCTCTTTCGAAACATGATCGCTCAAATCGTGTATCACGTATGTCACTTAACTGACTGACTGATATTTTACAGGTTAATAAAACCTGACTAAGCATTTCAACTTCCGGTATTTTTTCACCAATATGGCGTGGCTTTTCTACATATATTCTTATGACAACTGGTTCATTGAACTGGTAGCTGGAACATTTGAAAATTAGAGCCTCAATTCCAGATAAGAGGGACACTTGAGTGCCTTTCATATTCGCTGCCTGAGACACATTCTGGGCATCAATTGGTCTGACCGAGTGCCGTAGTTCTCACCCGTGTCCAGTAACCCAATCTATACGTCCTTCTCTAACAGTGCCGGTTCTGCTGGCTTGGACATATACACTGTATGCCGGATGGAAGGATCCCGATGGACTTTCTGTACGGAGAACTGGTCACCGGCAACATGACACGAGGGTGACCTTATCTACGCCTCAAGCTTGTCTACAAAAGGTATATAAGGGCGATAGATATCGAGAGGTGTGACGACGTCAACAACAATCGCTCTACTGTCAACCATGTCAACATGAGTGTCCTTGAGGGACAAAACTCTTTTTCTGCATGTACTTGCTGACACCACGATGCTAAATCTTGTCCATTTTCAAGAGGTTGCTACTAGTTACTTTTTGTCTTCTTTTAACATTCAGACTATAAAAGTATAAACTTTTCAACATGTCCTCCTAGATTTTCATTTCCTCGTAAAATCGTAATAACGGTGAACACTACATTCAGTTTCAACCCAAGGCGTCTTCACAATTGATTTGTAGTCGCTGTGCATTTTTTTAATGGTGGTTTTATTACAAAGTTAAGTAGTTATTGTTTAATTGCGTGTTTGATCTTGGTACAGTTGGAGTATATTAAAATCACTTCAGGAAGTTACTAAATGTTTCGGTAGATGCATGTTTCAGCTTCTCGTCGTCGGTGGTCACCATATGTTGCATCGTACACGCGATGTCTTCTAATTGATGGCTTAAAAGCTTTGCCTCTGTGCCGTGTGACGACTGACTTATTAGTCGTTCGAGTCTATGGAAAACAGATAATACTTCTACTCGTTAGACAATATTTCTCACGTGTAAACGACGGGTGTAAGAAAATGGAAGACAAATTCATCAATTTTGTATGATTTTTTGTTTTTATATAACTGAGTAAAAAAAAAAAAAAAAAAAAAGGAACGCACCAGTATGCAGACGAGGTATCTATTCTCGTTTACCCGAGATAATCACGGTTGGTGTTGTCAGGCCAGAATGTTCAAAGAGACGAGACAGATGGAGGGTAGGAAGTGTCCCATTTTTAGAGTTGCTTAACAGCGCCCTCTAAAACTTCTTGTCGAAACTAGCAAAGCTATGTGAAGTTAACTCATAATCTTAACTCTGGCCTTAGTTCGGCAGTCTTAAATATAACAATAACTACATCCGGCAGCAAAGCCTCTGCTCTGGAAATGGGAAGTTTTCAGGAAAGTGTAACCGCCTCTTAATTGCTGTTCCCAGACACGGGGTGGGGGGGTGGCATCACATGTTAGGGTCACAGATATAGGTAAATAGAAAATCGAAAAACAAAACACTATGAAAGTATAAAAATACATTTTTATAGTAAAAATACCAACAATAGATTTTTATATAAAAAATTCCAACAATACATATTTATAGTAGAATCACCAACTATATATTTTATAGCAAAATGACCAACAGCACATTGTATCCGTAGTTGAAGGTGTACAAATGCGTTCATAATATATTTAGTTGGAGCCATAAGCAGTGCTCAAAATATTTGGACCTCGGCATTAAATAACCCATAGAGGTATCGATATGCCATTAAACAAAATCAACCAAACAACTAATATGAAAGATCTCTTTCAGGCCATTAATCCATACAAAATCTTACAATTTCTTAAATAAATCAAACTGTATTGCAAAATATAATTTCAGCAAAACTACAAAATAAAATACACATATCACCGCCTCTATTAATTATGTCCCCACAAACATGTATATGCACAAAACCTGAGTATCATCTACCACGTATTCGACTGTGAAAGCAGAATAAGATATATTTTTATTACTTCAAAGCTCGCACGAAAATTAAATTTTGGCATTAAATGACCCATGAAGGTGTCGATGTACTGTTAAACAAATCTTCAGACTGGCTTCAAGTTAAAAAAAAAAAGCAGCAACAATTACTACAATGGTCTAATTTTCATTTTACTTCAGTTTTTATCTTTGTTGCTTTGATCGGTATACTTTCCGGTCTTTCTCAGTTGACCGTGGGCGTTTGTAATGTTTTGTATATTTTGTTCGGTTACCAACAAGACTCCATGTACAATACACTCACCTGAAGAGGACTTGTAAATAGATCGTCGAGAAATAAAAGATGAGATGGAAGTAGATCGTCAGAAACACGAAAAGAAACAAAAAAGAAGAAAAAAAAAAGATGGATGAAATCCAATCAAAGATTCACCTGAAAAAAATCTCAGACAAACACAAAAATTCAACCAGTTTCATCATCATGAATTATTCAATGAATTACTGTAAAATTTCGATCGATATATTCTTTTGTATAATTCTGGCAGTATTGATTCTTGTCTTTTTTTTATTGAGTATTAGATGAAACACTCACATTTTGGATCGATCTTCACTGGTAAATAAAGACACCGGAAGCTGTTGAATGATGGGATATATTTAAGCTGTAATAATTACTGAACAAAAGGTTGATCGTAATTAGTATCTAACACTGGCAAGTCCAAAGTGGAGGTCATAACATCTAGGTGGGGTTATTTCAAGTTCAAGAGGGTGGAGAATGCAATTGAAAAAAGGAAATTATCTGGTTCTGTTCTGTTAATTAAAAATAATATATATACACACAGAGATATTTTCCAAATATCTATTCCACGGTTCGAATCCAGGGTCCGTCGATACCCGATTAATGTGTGTGCAAAAGAAACACTTACAGTGTTACAACTCATCGCAAATAATATTTTATTGTGATAAATTATGCATTTTAAATAAGAGTTAGTTTTTTTCTTATTAAATTTTTAGCACCCTTTCAAAATATGAATTTTTAGCACCCTTTCAAAATATGAATTTCAAATCAAAAGTTGTTTAGCTTGCCTCTCAACGGCTCCAACCTTTAGAATAAAAAACAAAAAACAAAAATAAGGGAGTTTTTTATATTTCACAAATGCGGATGATATTCAAGATACTTACAAGAATTTTTTTACAATTTCAAAAAAGAGAAGACAAAACTTTTTATGGCTTGCTTATCGAGATGAACACGACGCTGAACCTACAATAGAAATAGTGCACCTGTGTCGCCCACATTTGGGGCGATCACAAGGGTCAATCTAACCGGATTGCAAACGAAGGGCATCGCTCTTGCAAAAAATTGGTGTGAATTTTAGTAAATATAAATTCTTTTTATTTTGGAGTGAATTAACAGAAAAATCCAGTAATTTTATATTTTAACTTTAGGAACATGATTTGCCATTTTTTTCTGAAAAAAATTATTAAAAGAAAATAAAAAATTTCGGATTGTAAATTTTAAATTCACAAGTTTTAAATTCAATCATAACTGAACCGAAAAATTTCGCCAACGACACAGCATCTCTTATGGAAAATTTTTCTGAAAAACAAAAATAGATTAAGAGAAAATAAAAATTTCAGATTGTAAATTTTAAATTCACAAATTTTAAATTCAGTCATAATTGAGCCGACGACACAGCATCTCTTATGTAAAATTTTAATTTCCCGTGATTGTAGATCAGCCATAGTAGCTTCACCCATACAAATGAATTCAGATAACGGATCAGCTGAAGCGACATTATCCGTCCGTCCAAATGAAGAAGAAGAACTTCTTAACAATGATGCCCACATTCCTTTTCCCAAAAGTAGCTAAATGATCTCGTTCGCGATCTCGGCTTGTCAAAGTTATCTGCCGAACTGTTGGCATTCAGATTGAAGAAAAAAACCTCTCTGCAGTGCTCACATCGCCTTTTACCGCAACAAGTATCAAGTGTACCACCATTTTTTCTTTGAAGAGACGGACTCGGTGTACTGTACAGATATTACTCATCTTCTTCACAAGCCCAGAATGCCAGAGTACGAACCCAAAGATTGGAGACTGTTCATTGACAGCAGCAAGCGATCGCTGAAATGTGTTCGGATGCACAACGGCAAACCAGTTTGCCTTTGTACCTCTTGCTCGCTCGACTACACTGAAGGCGAAGTCTGAAGCGGTGAACTATGTGTGGAGAACATTCGTTATGACCAGCATGAGTGGTTTATTTGTGTTAACTTGATGATAGTGAATTTTTTGTTTGGATAGCAGTCTGGCTTCACCAAGTATTTATGCTCACAGTGCACGTGGGATAGCAAGGACATTACACGAAGAAAGATAGGCCTGTGCGGGAGAAATTAGTAACTTGCAAAGCAGGGGAAGTCATCAACAACCGTATGGTAGACTGACAAAATACTCTTCCCAACGTTGCACATCAAACACGGTTTGATTAAACAGTTCGCCAAAGCTCTGAACAAAGATAGTGGTTGCTTCACTTACTTGTGCCAAGTTTTCCAGGATTGACCATAGTGAAGTTGATAGCTGGCATCTTTAATGGTTTTCAAATCCTTCAGCTCATCAGAGATCCTGAGTTTGAAAACTCAATGATTGAAGTAGAACTGGAAGCGTAGAAGTCTTGTGTTTTGAGTTTTCTTGGCAACAACAAGGCCAGGAACTATGCAGAAGTCATCACCAATATGCTGACTGCATATTTCAGAAACCTCGGACGCAACAAGAGTATTAAAATGCATTACTTGTTCTTACATATGGATTGGTTTCCCGGGGATCTGGGACTAATGAGCGACGAGCAGGGGGAGAGATTACAGCACGATTTGAAAGCGATAGAGACCAGATATCAGGGATGATGGGATGCAATCACAATGGCTGATTATTGTTGGACTCTGAAGAGAGACATCCCTGCCGGTGAGAATTCTAGGGGTTCGAATAAACGGAAGTTCAAGCCCTGGATTTTGTACAATGATATCGTAACGTTCAATTTACATGTACTTACCTTTATTAATGTCTGTTATAAAATTTACAGAAATCGAAGTTTGTAACATCTAATACTAGCAGTATAGCGTTGCTCGGGTGTAATGAAAGCTTTAAAACTAATCCATGGTCCTGGAGCTCAGACTCTTTGGACGTTGGCACGAAAGACTACAATAGTTGTTTCCAGTTAAAGCGAAACCGTAGACTGAAAGAAATATGAATGGATTTTGATTTCCTGGTATCGATATCGAATTTTCTACCTTATTGTAAGAACTGCAACCTTGAAACTTCTGAATATCGTTTCTTATGTCTTTGTTTATGAGTGTATCAAATTTGATTAAAATCGGACCATTCCTTCTATAACCCGATTTTTTCGATTATCGATATTTATCGGGGGTACCTCGACACAAAACCTAGCTAAGAACACTCGCCGACGCTTATAGTACAACTGTGTAAATTTTCAAGAAAATCGGTTCAACCGTTTCGGAGTCTATAGGTAACGGACACACACACACACACACACACACACACACACACACACACACACACAAATTTCCATTTATAAATAAGTTTAGATATTGTGTTAGAAAACTTTTTTTTATATTAAAACCTACGTCTGCTGAGAAATATTAACCAAAATTGACCAATAATGTCACAACAAATGTACTCGATCAAGTTAGAAAATTGGATTTAAAAGAATCAACTTCGCATAAAAACCTGACCTGATCGAGAGAAACGGGTGCCATTTTCGGATTCTGCGGCGCAAAATTGTCCTGAATCAAAAATAAATTAAGGCGTGGCGTGGCTTCCTTGTGCCTTTTCTATAAATACTTACACGGCTTCTGCTCCAATGAACTTTGATAACTGGTGCCCCCTAAGTATGAATTTACTCGAGCTACTAGATTAGCAATTAGGTCCCACCCTTTTACAGTGAAACCGATAAAATGTAATTGCAATTTAAAAAGCTTTTTTTTCACGCACTTCCCGCGTGTAAAATTCCCTTCCACACACTTGCTTTCCCGACAGCTACAATCTCCAGGAATTTAAATGTAAGGTCAACAGACATCTCCTATCACACTAACTCGCATCCATTCTCTCAAGCTCTTTTTTCATCTACTCCACCTCCATCCTCGGTATCCTTATCCGTCTGTTACCCTCCTCCTGGCATTTCCTATAACTAACCCCTCTTTCTCATCATTTTCCCTTGTGTAACCCCCCTGCGCAACAGTGGCAGTAGAATGCCTTGCTTGGGGTGAAATGATAAAAAAAAAATTCGTTTGAAAAAAAAAACAACAACAAAAAAACAATTATACCCCAGTGTAATTAAATAAAATGTAATTGCACTTAATGAATTGAAAAACGAGGCTGATAAACAAAAACGGAAATTATTTATTTTCGAGAACGATCCAAAAATTTCGTTCCCGTTCTGCAACAAAAGCTCAAAAATCTGACAGTCAAGGTCAGTGAAGTGTGTTTGCGGTGTAACTACCTTTTCTATTCCTTAAATGTGAAAGGCCATAAGCCAGGCTCTGTTCTTCATTTTTAAAAATATTTTTTTTATTAACCGTTATATGAAATTCTGAGATGAAGTCTTTTCATTATTTTACTCAAGACTGGAATTAATATCTTCATCATAAGTATTATTATTATTATTATTATTATTATTATTATTATTATTGTTGTTTTTTCTTAATCCCGGTCTTCCAGCTGTGATATGTCTTTTCTGCCGTGGATGGATCATCATCAGTGGCACCCAAAATATTTTCGATCCAACGATTCCGACCTTTTATGAAAATATTTATTTTATAAAAACACACACACTCTCTCTCTCTCTCACACACGCATGCACACGCTATTTAATGGATTACAATGTTTCTTACAGTTATTTCTAGCGGTCTGTATTCTTTTCAAATGATGATTTTATATTTTAATTTCTTTTATTTAAAATAATCTGTCAAACAAAAAAGAAATTTTTATTCAAGACAAATTCAAAAGAAAGTTACCTCCCTTGCACTGGGTCGGGTTTTACAGTAGGATTGAATTATCATTTCTTTATTGCCGTTTTAATTATTGATAAAATATAAAACGATTTTGAAGCCTCAGTTTGGTTTATTTTTATGAAAAATTGTATTAACTACATAAAAAGATGATAGCACAGAACAAGAAAGACTTTCCAAAGAAAGGAAAACTAGATAAAAAACAAACAAACAAAACTACGAGTTAACAAAAAGTTCAAATACTGATTTTAGCATTTTACATAGGTCCCTCCACTAAATCGCCGAAAAAACAGCATGATATGAAGAATAAAGGCACCAGACTTTTCCATCTAAATATTCATGTTATTATTAAGAAGAAAGATGAACGTATTTTTTAGTTATTAAAAAAAAAATAACACGTTAGAAATTTTGGTAAAAAAATCTTTTCGTAAAGCGGGTAACCAAATCGTTTAAAATGGATAATGTAATATTATATAACTCAGTTTTTCATATTAATTTGGAAGTTTTTGCAAAAATCAAAATAAAATAAAATTGCAATAATCCAATAATAGTCGGATTTTAATGAAGCATTCAGAACTTATTCACGAATGAATTAAATTATTTTTTGAAATTATTATTTTTAAAAAATCTCAGTAAAAATACGTTTTTTTTTTACATCTGTTCCCCCACCCCCACCCCCACCACGTAAATTCAGGAAATTTTAAGAAATTAAATTTTGTTTGGAAAATTAGTTTTATTAGTTAAACGCGGGGCTCATTGGGGAATGTAAATCGTCTCTTATTTATGTCAAACATTTGGCCTTTATTTCCGAAAATCTGCCCGAAATAGTAAAATAAAAAATGCAATAAACTATGAAATTATTTAATTTGATAAGCTTTATTATTTAATTATTATTTAATTTGATAATTGTTTTAATAAATATATACTAAGGACATTATAGTCTGAAACCAATTTTTTTCGATGAATTGTGGTGATTACGGGATTAAAAGTAACTCTTCTTTTCAATTTTTACAAATTTCACAATCCAATGTGAAATCTAATTTTTGACCAACAAAAAAAGGATTGACTTCGTAAGAAAGAAAAAAACGAAACCAGATTTTGCAATCCGATGTTAAATCAATTTTTAACCAATGAAAGGAAGCGATTTGCAAAACTGAGAGAGAAGTTAACAAGCCGATATGAAAAAGTCTTTAGCTAAAAAAAGAAAAAAAAAAGAAAGTTGAATCAGTCAGAGAGGGAAGCAAGATTAAGACACCGTCAAGATGTAACAAAAGAAACTCAAGCCACTGACCCGGACATAAGGTCCCAATACACTTCTTCTCATGTGCAATTTTCTTTTATCTCTTCTTCTTCATTCTCACCATTCTCGCCGTCAAAAGAGAAGAAATAGACAGCAACAATAACAAAAACAACATCAACAACATCAATAAACAACAATAAGATACTTCAAATGACTCCTAAAAATTAAAATTTTACCTTCCTTTTTACTTTCTCGCCGGCCATAAAAAAGGAACAGAGACTTTATTAGTAACCTGTTAAGGGGCAAAAAGATTAACACTCTGTGTTGAAGAAATAGTTTTATTCTAAATAAGTAATACTTGTGTAAATCAGATTAATTTAACTTTAAATTTGCTAATTTTTCAAGAAATAATGCGTCACAGATGTACATTTTACTTTTGCAAGATTAAAACCGAGAATTAACTTTTGTTTATAAATGTGTTGATCGCTCAAAAATGGCTGAAAAATTGAAAATATTGAAAAAAAAAATCTCCAAATTTTGGATTCCAATCAATATAATTTTTGTTCGAAATACACCAGAGTATTTTGCTTACTGGAAATAGTAAATTTAATCATTTAGCTTTCAATGAAAACTAAAATGAAAGTTTCAAGAAAACTTCTTTTTATAAGTTAGGTACTGGAAATAAGTGGAAGTAATTAAATATTACAATCGTTTCCTTGAAAATGCTTTCACATAAGTATTTTAGAGAAAAATCAATATTTTCTAGATAGATGCAAAATAAAATTGTGAAATCTGAAAGTGACAGTTGTACACATTATTATAAGAGTACTTAGAAAAATACTGGTGATTCCTGTAAAAATTACCGGAAATCTTAGACATTGCTGAATCCATTCAAAGAACAAAATTGTTTAAATCTGTAAGAATACCGCCGTGAGCGATGAAATAACAAAAAGACTTGTTGTCACGTAATTCACATAAATATAAAACACCAAAAATGTGGGTCGGAAGAGGCAAATTACAAATTATTTATTTTGCCTGATATTAAATAGTGAATATTTTGTCTTGTGATTTTGAATTTTGTAATTGCTTGGAGTTCTTCCAAAAGTATACGTATTTTTTCGTAGAGGTAACTTCCAAAATTGGGCCTGAGAAATGAAGCTTTCAAATTCTAATTAATGTTTGAATAAAGAAATGATCTAAAGGTCATCGTTAGAGAAAATGGACTCGACAAGCCGAGTTCGAATTCTCACCCAATCGGCTGTGTTCCCTTTCGTGATTATGCCCTTGGAAAAGTGATGAATCCATCTCTTCTCATTTCAGGTGAAATAGAAGGGTAGACTGAACTCTATAGCCTTGAGTGACATCCAGTCTAGTTGAATGACTGCTCCAGGGAAAAATTAAAAAAATATACCGAAGATAATATGAATGACTTCGCAGGAAACAGTGGAGAGGCATGATCTGAAAGGACAGGACATTAAAGAAAAGATCAATACGGATACATCCAGCATCTTCTTAAAGTACACATATTAATGACACGATACATAATAGGTATTAGAATATTGCTTAGATATGAACATTAGGATTAATATTTATTTAGTAAAATTAAATTTTCAATGTCAAATCATTTTCGAAAAAACAAACAAACGCTGTTCTATTTATTTTTAGACGTTCCTCGGCAAGAGTTACTTCCCTTATATTTAAATCGTTAAGTGGATTTTTGAAAAGATGACAAATTTTCAGTATACGAGATCTGAAGTGAAAACTGTCTGCATATGCAACAATAGTGCTGTGGTGACTTTTTTAAGCGCAGCATAGATGTGGCACAAGGCCGTGAAAGGATAGGGTTTGTGTCCACATTCACAGCGATAACGGCCCGTCGATCTGTTTTGAAAATGCACAGCAATAAACAAAAAGCGAAAACATAAACAGAAAAGTAAAAAAGTAACTGAATCAAATTCAAAACATTAAAAAAAAAAAAATGAAACAAAACATTGCAGTTGTACACATTTCAAAATGTTTTGTTAAAGTAAAAAAACAAAACAAACAGATTACGGTGATAAATGACTCCCAAATGGTTGAAAAAACATAGACGATATAAAATGTCTAAGCAGTAAGGGTCGGACAGCCCTTAGCAGGTGAGAAAAAAAAACTACTACCGCTTGTTGACTGAGAAAATACGAAGGAAAGTACACTTTATGATAGAAATCTTATCTTACAAGTTGAACCTCAGTGATTGACTAATTCGATATCTAGTTTTGTTTGAACGATCATAAATTTTTATTAGTATGTATTTTTTAAAATGTCAGCAAGAATTTGACACTTGAAACCAAAATTTGTATAAAAGTCAATTTTATCGTAAAAAAAAATTAAGAAAAAGATGTGAGAAAATCATGATATAAAATGGTTGAATTGAAAATATTTAAAAAACTGAGAGCATGGAAAATTGTTTATCGCCAAATAAAATATATCAAAATTTGCATTAGAAATTTTGAACAGAAATACCGTGAATAAAAAAATTAATCGAAAATACTGTGAATAAAAAAAATTAAACGAAAATACATCAATTAAAAAGAATTAAACGAACATACATCAATTAAAAAGAATTAAACGAACATTCACCAATTAAAAAAATTAAACGAAAATACACCAATTAAAACAAAAAATTCAACGAAAATACCGCGAATAAAAAAATAAACGAACTGCATCAATTGAAAAAAATTAACGAAAATATCATAATTAAAACAAAATATATTTAATAACAGGCAAAAATTATTTTCAAGACGTTTCCGTTTCCAAATCTTGGGGGAAACACTTTTTATTTTATTTGACTCTACTTCTGAGATGAGGTAGTATTTACATTATTTACATTGTTCAAACTGTTGTGCTCATCTTTATTGCCAGGTTTACGACGTTTCGGCCGTTGTATGATCCAACCTTTTTCAGGTGCTAGGAATTTTGAACAGAACGCATTATTTTGATCACTGAGGTATATATAATTCGCAATCCCGATGCCATATAGTTATCTCCCTTTAACTCTCTGTCGTGTTGCCCTCTAGGACACATGGCACAATAGATAAAAGCGTTGGTTAGAATCAGTAACTTGACCCAAAGAATTGTGAGTTCAATACCTGGCTGCAGCAGCGTTGAATAAATAACTTTGAGAGTTGAGTTAAAGGGAGATAATTACATAACATCCTGAAGTGGCATCGCACATGGAATGAGAATGATATAACCCAGTAATCGTAATAGAATTTTCGGTTTGAAATTTCTAGCACCTGAAGAAGACCGGAGCGCACAACAGCCGAAACGTCGTAAACATGGCAATAAAGATGAGGAACAGAGTCCGATCATGTTTATCTCGGCACCATAATATTTATTCCACTCATTACAATCATGTGTAAAAATAATAAAAATATATCTCTAGAAAAATAGTTTTTTTGTTCCTTTTATTCTAATTACATTATTTAAATATTTTGAATTCGGTAAATCCATTTCATTCGAATCCCTTCCACCCGCATCTATTTTATCCGAAGTTTGTCGGGTTGTCCGTTTATCTTGTATTGACAAGGTGAACATCAGTACAAAACGTGTAAGTGTTTGTTTGTATCTTAATGCTTTTTTCATCCTTTAAATAAATAAATAAATAAATAAAAACAATGTGTGGTTTATTTCAAATAGATGAAATTCAAAAGTCATGACATTTTGAAAATCGACAAACTTTCCACACGATTTTCTCGTTTTTATTGTACGGTGGAGGAAAATTATTGTTTTCTATCGAAGTTGACAGTAGAGATAACGGTAATGTCATTACTGATAAGATTTTTTTTATGGGAATGTGGTTTGTCTTGTGCACGCTCGTTGTTTTTGTTACCCTGGCTAAGCGAGACAAGTATAGTTGTGACTTCCTGAAAGAAATTCGTGAAAATAAACCGTTTCGAAATCGGTTCTACCATTTCTTGCTAATGATCTCCCGACAACCAGCATTTTTATATAAAAAAAAGACTTGTAGAAATAAATTATTATTTATAAACCACATTCTTACAGTTTTTTTTAAAAATATAAATATTATTTGTAAGCAAAATTCTTATAAGAGATTAATGGAAATCATTTTCATGTATAATAATTTTTTGTAAATAAAACCTAAAAAATATTTAGTAAAAATACCAACTCTTGAAAGTCATTTAGTTCGTCGGAGACTTGACTTATTTTAAAAACCTCAGCAAATTGTTCTTCATTAAGCTGAGTTACCTCCCTTGGTCTGCACGACTCCCGTGGCAATGACAACCATCACTTGTGTGAGTTGGCGTATAAGACTGAAACACCGCGCGTGACGGAATTCTAATAAAAAAAACAAAAAAACAAAAACATAAAAAATAAAACAAAAAATCCCCGAAAAAAAACAAACAAACCAAAAAAACTAAAAAAAAAAAAAAAAAAAATGGAATAAATAATAAAAATGATTATTTATTCAACTGAATTTTTTTTCTTTAATCGAATTAACCTCATGCAAGGAAGTAAAGCCACTAAGACACAAGGGATTACCGGGTGTGGAAGAATTCGAAATACTATTAATAAGAGAGAACAAAAAGAGTAGTCAGTAGACAGCGATTGACATTGCATTCAAATCTTTGAAAGTAGGGTGGAATGCATGGAGCCGAAAGGGAGTTCCACAAGCGAGAAATGCTAGGAAAAAGAAATTGTTAGCATAGAACTTATAGTGACATCTACCCAGTTCAAGTGTGAATTGATTACCTTTTAATTTAGGTACCTTAACTAGTTCGCTGAAAAAAACAGCATAGCATGATGTCAAATGCCCTAAACTTAATAAAAACAAAGTTTTATCGTCAAAATGTTTTACGTTATTATTAAGAGGAAAGACCAAAGTATTTTTTAATTACTTTTAATTATTAAAAAAAATCCTTTCTAACACGTTCGAAATCTTGGTTATTTTTTTTTTCATCAGCAATTGACCAGATTTTGATCAGCTTTTACGCTGGTGAAAAACATTAATTTGGTAATTTTTGAAAAAATCAAATAAGAGTCAGATTTTGATGAAAATTTCAGGACGCATTTCAGGACGTATTCACTAATGACTGAAATTATTTTTATCATCATTTATTTTATAAAATTTTGACAAAAATATATTTTTTTTACATTTGTTACCTCCCCTCTCCAATTAATTTCCTGAAATTTTTAGAAATGGATGGCTTGTTTGTTTTTAATTAAATGCAGGTCTCCCTGGGGAATGCAAATCACCTATTGTGTTTTTCAAACAATTGCTACTTTTCAGAAAATCTCCTCCAAATAATGAAAAAATAGTGAAAAAAAAAAAGAAAAGGAAAAAAAAAAAAAGAAAATAAAAGAAAAAAGAAGAGCAATAAACCTATATCTTTTTTTTAATTAGATAAACTTTTAATTACTTCTATAAACAATATATACTAAGGATATATATTTCAATGAATAATGAATTTTTACAATATTTTTTTAATTATAATAATTTATAAAGTTTCTAAATTCTTTTAAAATATCTTGCAGTCACTGTCCCCAATAAGTGGAGGCTATTAAAGTTGTAAAGCTTAATACATCTTCACGCAACAAGATTTTTAAAATAATTAAAAAATGTTTTTGCGTGTAGATTTCTATTTTTTATTTTTTATGGAAGGTCATAAATGACGTATCATTAAAAGGTCAAGTGTTTCAAGATTTAGAAAGAAGAATCATATCTTTTATATATTGGCAATAAATAAACAATTGATATTTTTCAATCTCTTATTTGTTATGGTAATAAAATACCTTCAAATTTTAGAGTTAGTTTGTTTAAAAGAAATGTGATTGTTTTCGAAAAAAAAACAAACAAAAAAAAAAAACAAAAACGTAAAAATGGATAATCAGAGAAAAAGTTCACCTATGGTGTGTTAATTTTGAAGAGTCAGCTGAAGCGTCTTGTTGTCTCTTTAGTGTTCTGCTGGGCGTTTCTAAATAACTAATTCAATCACGTGATCTAAACGCACGCTTATTGTTTCAGCCAAGAACCACGGGTCATTGAAAGCTCAACTGACTTTTTGCCCAATCGGCTGCCAGAATCACTTAATTTATTTTGGATTTTACTTTCTTTTTAGTATTTTGTACCATTTTGTTTTTAGTGACTTGATTCGATTTCATGTATATTCGTTTTATACATTTTAGGGCTTCAACTATTCGTTGTAAAATATAGGATTTTGTATCCTATAGCCCCATAACACCCCCCCGCTCCGTAGATTGATAAATATTGAAAATATGTTTCAATTTCTAATATAAGTTTTAAAATGAATAAGCCAGTGTAAACGTCTACTCGACCTTGTAGTGATGTTTTTAGGTGTGATTGTCGGTGTTGAAAATGGTTCGCTTACTTTAGAATTCGGTGAGGCTGTAGAATGTTCCAACGCACTTTTCTTTGTAGGTACATCCAAGTACGCTGGTTTTAGTCTGTCCATGGATACAGGATCCTGTTTGCCTCGATTGTAAAATTTTTGGGTTTCATGTAGATTACTTGAAAAGGTACCGCGTAAGTAGGACAAAGAGGCCTTTTAATACGTCATTTCGTAAGAAAAACATATACGCAATTGTGGATATATTTTGGTGTGTAAAGGTCTTTTGTTTGTGTTCTAGTGGGTGTGAAAACTAAATCATTCATTTTTTGTTTAAACTTCTGTACGAAAGATGTAGTTGTCTGTAGGTGGTTAGTTTTATCGCAAAACAGACCTGGTAATATCAAGGACGTTCCAAATAACATTTCGGATGCTGTACATTCTAAACCTTCCTTGATTACATTCCGGATGGATTATAATCTCAGTAGGAGATTTTCTAACCACGTGCTAGAATCGGTATTGGCTGTTAACGCTGCTTTAAGCTGTCTGTGAAAACGTTCGATTATGCCATTGGCACTGGGATAAGCCGTTCTTGCTATGTGCTTAATTCTCAATAGTTTTGTGAACTCATCAAAGAGCTTAGATTGAAAGTGAGAACCTCGATCTGTAGATATTTATTGATGGACAACCAAAAACGTCAATATTCACGTTTGTAATAGATTTTTAGAGATTGTTTCTGTAGATATATTCCTGAGGGAAATCACGACAGGCCATCTTGTAAAATGATCAATAATAGTGAGTAGACGATGATGTTTATTTGTTTCGGGTAAGGGCCCCACTATATTGACGGGCAGGTTAATAAACCTACCGTCTGGTTTTATAAACTGCTCAGGAGGGGATTTTGCATGTATATTTAGTTTTTTTTTGACAATTAAAACAAGTTTGAGTTCAATTTCTTATGTCAGTACGCATGTTTGGTCAGACAAAACGACTACTTACCAGCTTGAGGTTTCTCAGCATCCAGGATGTGAGAGGGTGTGAAAATGCACGAATATCTGTTTTAATTAATGAAGGTGGTATATATGGTCTTGAATAACCAGTCCCAACATCACAGAGTAGTGTTTTTGTTCCAAATGAGACGGGGTGTTCCTTTAATTGTAAAGAAGTGTCCTCTTTTACTTTGTTTAATGTGGCATCTTCCTGTTGTTCATCTGCAATGACGTCAACGCTATGTGTTTCAGAATCGATAGATTGTATCGTAGAGTTGCTATTGCCTTAACCTTTCATGTAACGGATATCCGAAGGGAATTGGGATATTTAATACAGTTGTCGGGTATCTCTGGGCTTATATTCATCTGTATTCACGTGTAAAGCGTAAGTGAGGGGTTTGTGATATCTTTAAACAATAAAGTTTCATCCCTCGAGCAGATGTCGAAATTGTCTTATGAATAAGCAAATTGCGAGTAACTCTCTCTCGAGAAGGTGGCGCATTTTTGTTGTGCTGTGTTTAATTTGAGCGAGAAGAAAGAAATCGACTCTTCATAGCGTTTTTGTTTCTGATGTAGAACCATTTCAATTGAATCCCCTGAAGCGTCGGTCGTCACAGAGAGTGTTGAGTTAGCATAGTGATATATCCCGAATAGGAATACAGTATAAAAAGATCAGTTGAAGAATGGAACTCCACACCAGAAATAAGGTATAACAGATTTATTGTACTAAGATACCATCAACAATAATACACATATAGGTAAGCCACGGGTTGGGGAGGAATCGACTATCGAATAGTGAATGCCTTCGCCTAAGACCTTTTCTGTATTTACTAGCCTTCCCACGCAAGGCCAGATGTGACACATGGTCATTTTATAGTGGGTATTCCCGGCCATATAGCCGGGTCAAAAAATCTCTGTCTATTTTTCCCCAGTCGTGGTTCTACCCTTCGGCGGAATCACGACTGGGTTTATGCTCTCTGCTCGGAAGCAGAGAGCGCCCTCTACCCGAAGGCAGAGTGCTGACAGTGTCATAGAGGAGTCAGGCGAATGCCTAAGACCTTTCCCCTTCGTACCGCTCCTTACTGTCTTTTATAACGTAGAGCATTCTATTCTCGGGGATGGCACTATAACCACTGATAGGATAGCTTGGTAAAATTTCTTAACGCTTTTTAGCGTCATGAAATGCAACTAACGCTACTCTGTCTATCAGGATTATTTGCATTTTTGTCCGATTCTCTTAAAAACTTTTCTTGTACATGGTGTTGGTGTTCTTTGCTATCACGACTAGCGATAAGCAAAACAAAGAATAATCTTCTCAAAACTTCGTCAATAAAACTCTGAACGGTTTGGGCGGCATTCTTCTTCTTCTATGTGTCCTGTCCCTTCATGGTTCTCCACGTCTCCCCATCCCTTGTGGCTCTTAGTATGTTTGCTCCTGTTACATCTCGCAATCCCCGTTCCGTCATCCACCTGATCAGGCTCTGCAAATATGTTATCCACTGCCTTTCTCTGTCTCTCTTTCCTTCTATCTGACCAGTCAGTATCAGGTTCTCCAAGCTCTCCTTCCTCATTGCATGTCCTAGGAACTTCAGTTGTCTCTTCCTGATGCTCATTATTAATTTTCTTTTTGTTGCCATTCTTTCCAACACCTCATCGTTGCTTGCATGCTCAGTACACGATATCCGCAGCATCCTTCTGTAGAACCACATTTCCGCTGCTTCAAGTTTTTCCTTCATCTTCGATGATATTGTCCAGCATTCACTGCCGTATTGAAGAACTGACAGCACATAGCAATCCAACACTCTTTTCTTTGTTTCTCTAGTGAAATTTTCCTGTGTGTTAGGACTTTACTCAGCTTCTGGAATGCGTCCTTTGCTATGCCAATTCGCCTTTGGATCTCTGTGTCGCACTTTCCATCTCCTGGTAGAACACTTCCTAGGTATTTATATTTTTGTACTTGCTTGATTCTGGTATCCCCCACCAGTATTTGGCATTTTGGGTTGCACCTTTTGCTGATGACCATGCATTCAGTTTTCTTAAAGTTTATTTGTAGTCCTTTTTGTTACTCTCCACCGATACCTTCTGTAGGGGGTCTTGTAGTTTCCTTTCCGTGTCTGCAATCAGCACTGTATCATCTGCATACCTTATGTTGTTCAAGTTGTGACCTCTAATAACAAATACTGGCGTGTCATCTAGGGTCCTCAAAATATTCTCGCTGTACAAGTTGAACAGATCCGGTGAAAAGACACATCCTTGTCTTACGCCTCTTTCTATCTTTGTAAATCTGCTGAAATCGTTACCTATTTGTATGCGGGCCGTTTGCTGCCAGTAGAGATTCTTGATTACTCTGATGTCTTCCCCAAAAATGTCGATGCCGCCGAGCATCACCATCAATTCTTTGTGTCGTATCTTGTCGAATGCCTTCGCATAGTCAATAAAACATAGGTACAAGTCTTTCTTCATTTGTATTGCTCTTTCGGAAAGCATCCTAATCATAAATATGGCGTTCCTTGTTCCAGTGTCTTTGACGAACCCGCACTGTTCCTGCCCTATCTCTGGCCTGATTCTGCTTCTCGCTCTATTCATCAGGATTCTGACAATCAGTTTTGTAATGTGACTCATTAAGCTGATAGCTGATTATTCCATTATTATAAATTTCGTTTATTATGTCGGTAATTTTTTCTATGCTATATTCTTCCAGGCCTATCAGTAGCTCTATTACGATGCCGTCTGGACCAGCTGATTTGTTTCTGTTCAGTTTGGCCATTGCAGCTTCCACTTCGGATTTTAATATTTCCGGTCCATCCTCCCGCTTGTGCATTCTCGGTTGTTCTCTCCTGTCGCAAAAAAGATCCTTTATATACTCTTCCCATCGCTGGAGTATTTCCTCTTTCTCCAATATGATTGTTCCAATGGCATCCTCGAAAATTCATAAAATCTTAAAAGAGTGTTTTTTTTTGTTTTTTTTTTTTTAATCATGTCACCCCAAGCAAGGCGATAACGCCACTGATGCGCAGGGGGCTACGTAAGGGTAAAAAGAATGGAAAAGAGAATGCCGGAAGCCACATCCTAAACAGGGAACAAGGGATGAGCCTCTTCACCTGTTCAATAGACGTGGGTGGAGTGTGAACCAGGCGATAGTTTAGTCTATCTACTCCAATTGAAAAAAAAAAAGAAAAAAAGAAAAGAGTGAAAAGATTGGAAAAGAGAAAACCGGAAACCGCATCCTAAACAGGAAACAAGGGATGAGCCTCTTCACCTGTTCAATAGATGTGGGTGGAGTGTGAACCGGGCGATAATTGGTAATTGCAGTTTTCTTTATGGCTTCCTTTGCTATTCCTCAGATAATGAACTCTACCTCTGTTATGATGTAACACACCTGTTCCTCAGATAATGGATTCTCCCTCCTATATTAATAAGAGTTAACAGGAAGTTAACTCGAGAAGTATTTGGGAAGATTTTTGACGTTTGTTGTCATTTTCTGACTTCTCAGACCGCTTTTGTTTCAGCTTGGACGTTTTGTTAACGGATTTTTAATTTTGCATTTGGACAAAATTTTTTTTACAGAAAAGACCTTTCTTTTGTAGAAGTTAAGTTTAATTTTATTTTGTTTTTTCCTTATTTTTGTTCTATACGTATTTTTTTTCTTGTTTCTTTTAGTTTCGTATTTTTCTTTTGGCTTCGGCCGCCATATTTGTTTGTGTTTAACCGTATCATTAATTTTTGTTTTCCTTTTACTTTTTCAGTATCTGTTTGGCCTTAAGTGCCGAATTTATTTTTGTTGAAAACTTTTAAACCTATTGAATTGAATTTAATTTAATTTTTGTGACCAAGAGGACTTATCTGGTTTTCTTTCCCCCTCGTTAATTTTTCTCTTTTAGCCCCTCCCCAAATCTTTTTAGTTTTTGTACATAGTCGTTGCGGCGACTTTTTGTTTATCTGTTTTTTTTTAAATTTAAAGTTCTTGTTTTTATTAATTTGTTTCGAAGTACTTTATTTCTATATTATCCAAAGTTTAATTTAATTATCCTCTGTCGAGGAAATTTGTTTTTGTTTATTTTTTGCGCCGTTAAAGGCTACAGTTTTCTTTAACTGTTATTGTTTTTAAAAAAAAAATTTTTTTTTCGGCCGTTAAGGCAAATTTTCTGTTAACCTTCTTGCCGCTTTTTTAATTTAAAAACTTTGGCTAAATTTATTTGCTGTTTTCTTAATTTTATTTTCTTTAAACCTCTCGGGGTTATTCTGTTGTATCTCTTAAATTTGTGTATTGAATATTACTTTGATTATTCCCGCTTTTCCCACCCCTCCGCATACATTTAATTAAGTTTAGTGGAAAAAAAATTTGTGTGGAGTGGTAAATTATTAAAATGGCCGACAAAAGTCGGCCCATTAAAAAAAATTGAACTTTGACCCCCCCCCCCCCTGGAAAGGGCCGCCAGAAAAAAATGAGGAATCATATCCCCCTCTATCTGGAATTGATCAAAATGAAAGCAACATGACAAAGACCAAAAATACAGTGGCTGATAAGGGCCAAAATGATGTATCTGACAAAGAAGTCGACAAGACTAAGGATAAGACAACAAAAGTTGCTGAGGCCGGGGAATCGCCCTGTGGCTGGAAGTCCCCCCCCAAAATGCATAATCAATTTGACGGAGTTCTTGGAGAGAGCTAAGAGCTACGCACACCTTGTAAAAGAAGGTGGGCTCTTAGAAGATCTCCAGGAATTAAAGGAAATTGAGAAAAGAATAGTGTCAGTCTTCGTGGTGGACAAGCGTTCGCGCAAAATTTGTCGCAGCACGAAAGACACAGTGTTGAAAGCACTCCTGTCAAAAGAGATTAAGCCCTTAAGAATAATTAAAGGTGCGGGCTTCTTCATGTGGGACGTACTGCTACCCACGCCAGATGACTGCTTGAAAATGGCCACCCAGGATCTAATCACAAATGATCTTATTATAAGAACAGAGTACGATGGCAAGAGAAGGACCAAAGTAGCAGTATATGAGGTTCCTCCTCAGGTCATCGGGGAGCATCTTGCTGCGTACTTTTCGCAGTTCGGCGAAATTTTAGATGCCTCCTGCGATGACCTGACCGGGGGATGGTCGTTCGAAATAATGATCGACCGACATGCCTTCCTGACCATCCCCAACTGTCTTGACGTAGGTGGCCTGAGCTTGCCGGTCATCGTGTCCGGCCGAAAGCCAAAATGCTGGAGGTGTGGAGAGACTGGTCACCTCTCCTCCTCCTGCCCAGAGAAGAAGGCCTCTGGAAGCCAGGCCCCAGTAGACCAAACTTCCGCTCTGGCCGCTTCTGTAACATCCGTCTCGCCTGTAGTGGGCATGCCAATACCCAGGACCGGCGCGGCAGTTACCCCGGTTGGGAACAAAAAAGTTCCCCCACCCCCCGAAAAACCATCACCAGCTGCAAGTGCAGCCACGGAGAAGGCAAAGGGGGAGTGGCTGGTTGTTGGCAGGGCCAGGGGGAAGCGCCAAGCAGCGGAATCTCGGTCCCCGAAAACCTCTAAGACGAAAGGCACTAACAGCCCCACTCCCACCATCAGCAAGAAGGGCGATGCTTCGGCTTGGGCGGCTCCAAATTTGGAAGATCTAAAAAAAGCCTTCGACCCTGGCTATGAAAAAATGCAGAAGATCAAAGAGGTGAAGAAACAGCTTGAAAAGCGGCCATTTCGTCCCTCGGAGGAATTGATTAAAGAACTACAAAAACGTCCGTCTCGCCCCTCGGCCTCTGCCCCGTCCTCCCCTCAAAAGAAAAAGCCTGGGAAAACAAAGGAAACACACTCATCACAACCCACTCCTCGGAAACCTTCCCCTCGCAGTCGAGACCCCAGCCCTGTCATCAATTATTTCCGGATGTCTCCATGTCTCTCTCTCCCTGTCCCTCTCCCCCAAAACAGATGCCTCCTCCATCAAAAAGGCAACGAAGCTCGTCAGCCGAGGATAAGGAAGCGCGCAAGAAGCCGGCGAAACTACCATACAGGCAAGGGGAGGACATCTGCCGTATTTCCCCGGCCCAGGCTGAAAGAGCCAGAAATTTTGGAAATAGGATCAAGCAGTTAAAGGCGCTTCTATCAATGAAGAAATGTGGTGAAAAGGATGTCGAGTCGCCGGAAAACTTTCCTAATGCTCAACGGTTATTAACCGTCATCCGAACTGGGCCGGGAGCACGGCAGACTTGGGGCATGGTCGAGGAGGCCGCCAAAATACAACTAACTCCACCAATCATTACAACCAAGTCGGAAAAGCTGACAAACTTGGAGAAATTTTGTACAGGACGGGTTCCGGTTTTAGTTCACCCCTCCCTTTATAGGGCGCTAAAACTAACCTTTCCCTGGGATGTTGGCGGCGTCTCCTCTGACGGCACCATCAAGAATGAGATGGGCCATGGGTCAATGGGAGAGGCTGTCGGCATCCTTTCCCCGTCCATGTTCTGTCTAGGACCCCAACCCTAATTACGTATCATAATGGCTCTCTGGTTAGCAAGCGTGAATGCGCGGGGGCTGAGGTCAGTCTCGGAGGGTGAGACTCCTTCATGATCTCCAGCGCCTCGGGGTGGATGATTGTTGTCTGCAGGAAACCCGGTTTTTAGCTGGCGACTATGAGGGCATACTGTCTAGGGATTACGATCTCTATTCAGCATGTTTTGATGGTCGTTCTAGAGGTGTTTCCTGGCTAATGAGCAAGTCTTTGGGTGCAGCGTGTACGCTTGTCTTCGCGGATCCAGCGGGCAGGATTTGTGTGCTGGATATTACCATTAAGGAGAAGTCTTTTCGCCTCATTGAGGTTTATGCGCCCAGTGACCATGCTGAGCGTCCTGCTTTGTTTCGGCGGCTCGAGTCGTTCTTTGGAACATCGAGGCGGTTAATTTTAGCGGGGGATTGGAATGCCGTCCTTGACCCTGAGAAGGATCGTATAGGAGAAAGATCGGGTACTAACAACCCGGATGTGAAACCATTTCGGGAATTTGTCGACAGGAATGATCTTGTCGATAAATACCGAAATGAACACCCCCGGGAGGTAGTGTGGACTTGGACTAATAGGGGCAGCTCGGATTCGAAGGTACGCGCAAGCTACCTTGACCGAGTCCTAGTTAGGAGAGCCGACGTAGGGCTCTTAGGTTGTCCAAGTTTCCATTCCATAGTTTACACGGATCACAGGCTCGTCCGGGTGCGTGTAAACTTAGATAAGCCTAAGGTTAAGTTGGCTGGCTACTGGAAATTGAACGCGTCATTATTTGATAGCCAAGATTTCCAGGAGCAGCTTTTACTAACACTAAAGCGGGAACTGACGGGGGGCTGTGGTTGGGAATAAGTGGTAGGACACACTTAAATCCAAAATTAGGTCGTTTGCTGCCGACTATAGCCGTCGGCTCAACTTAGCTAATTTAGCGGCGCAAACGGCGATAGAGAAAAAAGTTGATCGGGCAGTTAATTCCCGTAATAGTGGGGACGTAGCCTTAGCTAGGGCCGAGCTGGCCTCCTTGCTTATCAAGAAGGATCAAGCTCTGGTGGTTAGGGCTAGGTTAAAAAGAATGTCTTCTGAGGCGACGAATATGGCCGCAGAATTGCGTGCAGAGGAAGCTAGGCAAGCAGCCAATCGGCATATCAAGGACATCACATTGCCGGATGGACGTACCGTGACTACAGACGTGGGTATATGTGGGGCTTTTCGGGATTACTTCCAGGATCTTTTCACCAGGGAGCCCGGTCTGAGCTCTGCTCAGTTCGACACCTATTTGGCTGACTTTCCCCGCCTCGAGGCGGCTGAAGCGGCTAGGTGCGAGGGGCCCATAACAGAGTCGGAAATCTGGGATGCGCTGAAATTGGTTGGCCGGGACAAAACTCCAGGATTGGATGGTCTTCCCTACGAACTGTACTTGAGGCAGTCGTCCGTTCTTGTTCCTCTGCTGGCTCTTGTTTATAACAACTGGATGGAGCAGGGGTCTATACCTCGACGCTTCACCAGGGGTGTAATCAAGTTGCTTCGCAAGAGCAAGAGCGGTGGGGGTGGCATAGATAATTATCGGCCTTTAACGATGTTAAATACTGACTTAAAGATTTTTGCCAAGATCTTGGCCGGCCGTTTGCAGGCTGTCCTCTCTAGTCTGATTGGCCCCGAGCAGACTTGTGCTGTGAAGGGCAGGACTATTCAGGACAACCTTCATTTGGTACGCCTGATCATCGAGAAAACCGACACCGAAGCCGCGCTGATCAATTTGGATCAGTCCAAGGCGTTCGATAGGGTTGACCATCGCTTCTTGGAGTCTGTCCTTTCCGCCGCCGGTTTCGGGCCGTACTTTCGCTCCTGAATCCGACTGCTGTATGAGTCCCCCGGTGCGCTGGTGGAAGTGAATGGGGTAAGATCGAAGCCCTTCACTTTATCTCGCTCCATTCGTCAAGGTTGTCCACTTTCGCCTTTGCTGTACGTTCTTGCGTTGGAGCCATTCCTGCGCAAGTTAAAGGCGAATCCGGTCCTTCGCGGAATATCCGTACCTGGTGCTACCACCTCGGCCATGTACTCCGCCTATGCTGACGACGTTTCGGTCTTTGTGTCGAGCAAAGCCGAGATTGACGAAGTTAGCAAAGAAATCAGATGTTATGAGACGGTGACAGGGGCCAAGATCAATCGCGATAAGTCTGTTGGCTTGCGATTGGGTGCGTGGAAGGAGTTTCTCTTCCCGGACCTTTCCTCTGGACGGACGGGCCGATCAAGATTCTCGGCGTCTTCTTCGGTCCTGATCTCCAGTTGGAAATGAATTGGTCGGAGGTTCGAGAGAAGGCCGAGTGCGCAGTTCGTCTGTGGACTCGGAGGAAGCTCTCCTTAAAGGGGAGGGCGGAAGTATGTGCTTCGCACATCTACCCGATTCTCCTTTACCGACTCTCGGTACTTCCTCTCCCGTGTGCCATTCATTTGGGATTAATTCAGCTCTTGTTCTCCTTCCTTTGGGGAGAAGGCAAGTCTCCCAAGGTACGTCGCGAGATCTGTTGCCTGCATCCATCTGAGGGCGGTCTGGGCATGCCTAGCGTTGAGATTCGTCAACACACGCTTCGCATTAGATTCCTGGATCGAATGTGTGTATGCTGGAGGATGAGAACGGCGCCCTCGTTCAAGAGGACGTCCATAAAAACTTTCCATCCTTGAGAAGTGTGCATTTGTCGGAGGAGGAGGCCGGCCGTACTCCTCGTGGCGAGTGCTCCTTCTATAAAGAATGTCGTTTGGCTCTCCAGTTTCTCTTGCGGGTTACGGATGGCCTCTCCAACGCCCAATCGTTGTCTCTTAGGGCATTATATCGGGTATTAGTTAGGGGGCCGTTCAAGATGAACTGATTGGCGAGCTCGGGCTTACGAAGCAGGAGGCTCGCTCCATATGGCCTTGGGCGCCTGGGTTGAAGTGTCTCACTAACGATGAGGCATCACTCACCTGGCTGATGATTCGAAATGCTCTCTGGGTAGGCAAGAGGCTTCATGCAGCGGGCCTAACTCCGAAATCAACCTGCGTGCGTTGTGGGCTGGCGACGGAAACCGTCGACCATGCCTTCTTCCACTGCAGTGTTGTTGCTCCGTTGTGTAAGTTTCTTGAAGATCTCATGGTTCGTATGCTGCGTGGAAAGTTCTTTGTCCTTAAGGCTAGTTCTGTTTGTAGCAATGTCGTACCTCCGTTATCTAGGGCTGAGCACTATGTGCTCTTTTGCTTACTAGGTGTTATGCGAGTCGTGATTTGGACGACGCGACAGAAGGAATTCTATGGTGATGAGAAGTTTACCTCTTCCCAACTGATCTTGTTCTTTAAGCATCAGCTTAAAGTCAAGATCAGAACGGAAAGGAAACGACTCACTCCATCTGAATTTGGCAAAAGGTGGGTGAGTCTTGCGCGATTCTGTCGAGTGAAAGGTGCTGACCTGGAGTGGTTGTTTGATGCTGGTTAGGCATCAGGATATTGGGTGTGCTGGGCAGAACATGTGCACCCCGTCCCTGTTAGGTTAGTGTAGGGAAAGTTTGATTTTTCTGTTTTTTGCTTCATTGTTAACTTAGCTAGGTTATGATTGCTCATTGGCCCCTTTTTCTTTTTGTCCCCAGTTTTCCTTTAGTTTAATCCCCCATCCCTTCCCACTTTAGGTGTTCAACAATGTTAGTTTTCCGGTGGATGCGTGGCGACTTTCGTTATTTTTCAAGTGTGCTTTTCGTTTTTTGTTATGGTGTTTAAATGTGTGAGTGATTGTGTGAGTGATTGCTGATCGGATAAGTGATATTATTATATTCCTAAAGCCACGCATTATATTTCGTCCGGGGAAGTGATTTTGCTGTCACAATATTAGAGTAGTGGGGGGCTTTTATTACTAATATGATTTTGTTTAGTTTCTTGTACATATCTTACTTTCATTGTATAAAATCATTGGGGAATTTTTAATGTTGTTATTTTCTGCCCATGCCCTCCACTGAAAATTGTACATATGGGAGTTAAGTAGGACTACATAGAGAACCTGAGGTATTATGGTGGACGTAGTAAGAATGGTAAGCAAAAATGTGGTATTATGGTAAAAGGATTATTATAAGTGTGTCAGGGTCAATGAAAGTGAATAGCTAAGTTAAAGTAGGACAGATGAAGACCAGCCTTCCCCATCCCCGTATTAGGCCTTGTGCCACATTTGTACATATCGTACAATAAATAATGAAGTATTTGGGAAGCCCATAAGAGTTCTTAGAAGTTCTAGAGAGTTCTTTAGAGTTCTATTGGAGTTCAGTAGAACTACAAGGCAATTGATATTAGTCGGCAGTTAGCCGAATACTAAGGAGTCAGCTTTCAGTGGAAGATTACCAAGTTCCTAACATTTTGGGTGTGTTAAGTCGTTTAGCAACCGACATAGCACGATTATAACCTTTAGTGCGATAACTACTCCGCAACAGATTTCTAAAATCCCCACAAGGTCGCCATGCACCTGTGTCTGACTTCAGAACCGTGGATTATGGAGAGAGGTATGGCCTATTAGAAGGACGTATGATGTCCAACAGCAATATATGTTGAAATTCGTCTTTTGCTAATTTGTATTTGTCTGGACGTAATAAACATGTTGATGCTTGCGAAGGTAGTCGAGTTGTGGTAAATAGTTTTTAGCAGCATGACAGATTTTATTTGTATGTTTTGAAGTGGTAAGTGTAAGAAATTTCTTTATCAAGTCCTGTAGACCAGGGTTACGGTTAGGGTTGGTATTGTCGAATTAATTCCTGTTGACGTTTAGAGTGAGATGATCTCTTTTGTTCTTAGCTTTATGTTACTGTTGATGAGAGATTGTGTAGCCATATTTACTGATAACTTGGAATGAGACAAGAAATCTGCTCCTAAGGTTGTTGTTTTCACTTGTGCTTGTGTGAAAATTCACAGAAAAGTGCTTCGTAGACGCAACGTTACGGTTTTTGATCCATTTGATACCTGCAATGTATATGTGGTTAATACAGGATTTTGTTTAATGTTCGGTGAAATAACACTGATTTATGCGCCGGTGTCGACTAAAATAAATATCCGTTATTTTTGTCCCCGCATGTAAAATAGACGACTCCCTTGTTCTAGTCCAGCAGCTAATGTCGTCTTTCCCCGGTGTTGTGTAGAAGTTTGATTGATCCTTGTATTAAATTTGCATGATTCTGTGCACTTCTTTGCATCTCTTCCCAATTTATGATGATAGCAACAGGCATCGTAGGTTAGTAGCTTTCTGGAGAAAGAGTTCGATCTACCTCGACTTCTGTGTGGTAAGTAGGATCGATCTCTGAATTTTGGACGAGAACGCCGAATTTTTTTGTGCCCGTACACGACTCTGTATTTTCAAGGTGAGTTTAGCCATTTGTTTATGAAAGCGCAGCAGTTCATCTGACTTGTCTGTTAATGTCGCTGTGTCTGTTGGCGCCTGTGATATGGCGTATAAATCTTTTGTCCTGGTTGCTGTCGTGTATTTTGTCTGCTATTCCGGCTATTTTCTCCAGTTCTAAATCATCGGGAAGTGATGCAAGTGTCTGTGTTGTATTTATCTGTAGTTTATCCATCCACAGTTTCTTTAGCACAACTTCGGACATGGTGCTCTCCCCTAATAAGGATCGCATTTTTCTTAATAACTGCGAAGGTTTCATGAATCCCTGGTTCCCATTATTAAATGGATCATGTAACCTGATTTCTGAATCATAAAATACGCAGATGATACAGTGATGATAGCAGATACAGGAAAGCAACTACAAGATCTCCTACAGGAAGTAGTTTAAGAAAGTAGAAAGGAAGGACTACAAATCAACTACAAGAAAACTGAATGCATGGTAATTATTAAAAAAGGAGCCCAAAATGTCAACTACAAGTTGGTGATACCAAAAGCAAACAGGTGCAGAAATTTAAATACCTGGGAAGTGTTCTAACAAAGAACAGAAAGTGCAATATGAAGATCTGAAGGTGTATTGGCATGGCCAAGGATGCATTCCAGTAACTGAATAGTGTTAAGAGACAGGAAAATTTCACTGGGAACAAAGAAGAGAGTACTGTATTGCTATGTGATGGCTGTTCTTCAATATGACAATGAATGCTGGACAATCGCATCAAAGATGAAGGAAATACTTGAAGCAGCCGAAATGTGGTTCTACAGAAGGATGCTGAGGATACCATGGACGGAACACGCAAGCAACGACGAGGTTTTGGAGAGGATGGACACAAAAAGGAAGCTGATACGTAACATCAGGAAAAGACAGCTGAAGTTTTTGAGACATGAATGAGGAAGGAGGGATTGGAGAACCTGATGCTCACGAGACGGATAGAGGGGAAAAGAGAGGGGAAAAGAGACAAGGGAAAACAACGCATGACATACTTGATAGACTTGAGCAGATGGATGATGGAGCGGGGATTGAGTGAGATAACAGGAGAAGAGGTTTTAAGCGGGACAATGCATAGTAGGATGTGGAGGGCCATAATCGCCCATGTCCTGAAGGGACACGGCACATAGAAGAAGAAGAAGAAGAAGAAGAAGAACCTTCTTTCATTCAATTTACGTGTCGTCAGATTGTTCTTCCGGCATGTCGTTAAGAAGATCAATGACCTCTGTTGCCAAATCTATGGGAAGATTTTTGACAACGTCGGCGTATCTCGAACTTTGCGATGTAATTTTCTTTGCGCTGAAAATTGCATTTAATTGTGCATTTGCTGTAAAATATAGGACTTTTTTTTATCCAATAATATAAACATTTTCGGCAGTGAACTATTCTGTCATTTCACTTCCGTATTTCGTGTGTACATTTCAACAATTAAAATTGCCTTCAAAATTTAATATTTTATTTTTTTAATTCCTAGTTTCTTCATTTATTAAAATCTAAAAGACTTGATAGAACTGTCAACTTCTTCTTTGCTTATTGAGTATCCAAGCTATGCAGGATTTGAGAGGGTGTGAAAATGCACGAATATCTGTTTTAATTAATGAAGGTGGCCAGACCATCAGACATTCAGTACTGTGCAAAAGTATGAGGATAAGAACTATTTTATCTTTTATGAGGCATCAAAATAAGTTTAAAATCACCCCTGTCCTAACACTTTTGCACACTACCGGTACTGTGCAAAAGTATTAGGACAGGGATGATTTTCCTAAAAACCTCACTGAAATTCAAATACAGGGGAAAAAGCCAAGTAAAGTGCTAAGAAATATTGATTATTTAAAAGTAGGTGTAAAAGAAATGTATTAAAAAGAAGTTATATTTAATTTTTCCTATTTTCTATTAAACAATTATTTTGGAACTACTCATTATTCTATTATCCTTGGATATGACTTTTTTCTTATTCCACCCTCTTGAATTGATAAATGTAATGTTACTTCGCAAGACACACATTAGGAACAAATACAAGCTGCTTGGCAGGAGATACCATTAGATACATTAAGCTTGTGATGTCAATGCCTGAAAGAATGAAGGCTGTGATCAAAGCAAAAGGCTATTATATTAAATATTAAATTTATTTTGTAACAAGTATTTTTTCTTGTTAAAGCATTTCTTGAGTAAATCAAATAAAATTACTTTAATTAAATTGTTTATTTTCTGTCAATAAAAGATAAAATAGTTCTTGTCCTAATACTTTTGCACAGTACTGTATTTGGTGTATGTAGACCGTGTTTATGTCGGCAACATCATACATTTTGTAAATTCATTTTCTTAGGTCCTCTTATCGCAATGATAAAGCTGACAACAATCACTTCAACAAATACGAAGTTGGTTCGGACTATGTTAGGTTGTGCCTATATCTGCAGCAACGAGGACGCTTGAAGAGGCAATAGAAAAAAATAAAAAAGAGCCCTTTTCAGAGCCACAAAATGTTCCCAAAAGTCCTTTCTCTGTTGCCCATAACAGCATTTATAAATATATATATATATATATAGTTTTGAGTATTAAATAATGAATAAAATGATAAATGTAAACAGTTATTTAATTACAAAGGAAAAATAGTGCTTTGTGGTATAGTGGATATCGACTCGGTACGACAAATCGGGGTACCGAGTTCAAATTTCAGTTGAATTCATTGCATTCACGTACGCGCAAATACCCTTGGGAAAGGTATTAATCTGTTTATTTCCGCCAGTTATGGGTTAACAGATTGGGGTCTATAGCCTTGGCTGGCAACCAGTCTACTGCATAAAGCAATGGCAACCTCCTACTGCGGGATAACCTTCTGCCCAGTCAGTAATGTCTCTTTCGAGACATGATCGCCCAAAGCGTGTATCACGTATGGCACTTAACTGTCTGACTGAATATAATAGTTGCAATAATGATTAAGGCTTCTACTGGACATAAAAAGGTGATCAATTTTATATTGTTATGAAGTAATAAACTGATCCCCACTAATTACTACTTAATAATATAATGCATCTCTCCCCTACTCTAGGTTTGAGTTTAAATAACAGGATAGATTGGGTTCTATAGCCTTGGCTGGCAGCGAGTCTACCGCAGAAAGCAAGGGTAACCTACTGCGGGATAATTTTCCGCCCAGTCAATCATGTCTCTTTTGAGACATGATCGCCCGAAGCGTGTATCATGTATGGCACTTAACTGACTATAAAAATATCAAAAAGATAACTTTACCATATCGTAATCATCATGATAACAATTAATAATAAAGAATTATATGAAACATAAGATATTAAAATATACAAATATAAAATAAACCAATATAAAAATAAACTAATAATAAATAAAATCCCATAAAATTTAATAAATTATTGACTTACGTCTGTCATGTTATTTAATTTCATTACTATCTGTTATAAAATTTTAAAATTAATTTAAGAAAATTTTATATTATTTTGAATTTTATATTTTCAGAAAGCATCTTAAAATGTAAAGCTGCGGTAAGTAAAATTCAATAAAATAATAAATAATTTCTGATAATATTAAGTTTTCAAAATTACTAAGTAGTTAAAGCCTAGAAACGAAACGTTCACTTAGTATTCATAAATCTGTCAATTTTAGTCAACCATACTTAGCTGTCCTCATACATCTGGCTGTCATCACTCATTTCATACATCAATCATTTTACACAACCCTGATTAAGAAATACTTTTATTTAAAGTTTCATTCTGTAAGCAAGTAATATTTGTTTCAAATCAGATCAATGTAACTTTAAATTTGCTAATTTTTAAAAAACAATGTATCACAGATGTATATTTTATTTTTGCAAGATTTTTAAAGCCGATATTTAATATTTGTTTTTAAAACCTTGAAAGATGGCCGCAAAAAATTTAGATTCCAATCAATAAAATTTTATTTGAAATTTCAGAGTATTTTGCTTACTAGAAATAATAAATTTAATTATTTAGCTTTCAATTAAAACTAAAATGAAAGCTTCAAGAAAGTTTCTTCATTCATTAAAATTCACTTTAAAACGTGGGTATCGAAAATGAGTGGATGTAGCCATTCTAATTACGCAACTTGTGTCACGTTACAGTTTCTATGACAACAAATTAAAACGCGATATTGCATCAAGTTCATTAAAGTTCACTGGAAAGTCAGTAAAAACTGAACTATTGATCATGTGTTGCAGTTGTGAGTTTGTAACAAGTCAACAAGAAGAAAAAATTATTAAATCTTTTTTGGGCTGTTGTTGTAGTTGATAGAGTCCGCAGAAGCCATGTTTATTTGTAAAAAGCTTTGATTCGCCAAAGTGGAAATTATTCGTGGAGCCACTCGATATAATATTTTTGTTAGACGGAAAAAGATTATTTGATGTCGGAGAAAAGATATTTTAACAAAAATTAAGAAATAATTCTATAGAAAATAATTTTATAGAAAATAATTCTATAAACGAGATTCAGATCCCGTCAATGTTACACAAAACAAAATTGCGTTTCCTTTTTTATGTTCTCGTAATTGAAAATTCGAAAATAATAAAACCGTATTAACTTAGTTATATTCCTTGCAATAAAACGTTTAATTTAATTAACAAAAAACCAAAGTCTTGCGATATTGTTAATGTTGTTAGTTACAATTGATAAAAAAAGCGATTGATGGATTTATGATTTCATTGGTGGTCATCTAGAGTTAAGCAGTTTTTCTTTTTGAGTGTGACCTTTCATCTGTTGTTTTCCGAAATGTTACTTATTTATGTGGCTAATGTTTGATTAAGGGTGTGAGACGCGTTCCCTATTGGTGTATGGTGTTAGGGATTTTGGTATGTGCTTAGAAATGCTGAGCTTGTAGAGAATCGGAGAAATGCGAATGCGAAGCAGAAAATAACATCGCGAAAGATTTGTTATTACTTTTTGTGCAGCCGAGCTTATTTTTTTTTAATCATTTCACCCCAAGCAAGGCATTCCATTGCCACTATTGCGCATGGGGCTACATAGGGGAAGGTAAAGAGGAGGAGTGGTTAGACGTAGGAAATGTCAGAAGGAAGGCGATAGATGGGTAAGGATACCGAGGATGAGGGTTGGGTAGATGGGCAGAGTGTTTGAAAGAATGGGAGCGAGTTAGTGTGTTGGGAGTGAAGAAGTTCATAGCTGAATGTATAAATTCGAGATAAAATTGACCGGAAGTCATGACGATGCCTGCAGAAGATGAGTTCCGTTGATTTGTGTTGACGCTTTCTTCTGACTCAGTAGTTGTTTAGCAGCGTGAAGATTCGGATCAAATTTTCTATATTTACACAGGATGTGCTCTTCTCGGAGATAGAATGTTTGTATATATAGATAGTGTGGACAGAGGAATAAACACTGCATAGAGACGTGCGTCGGATGATAGCATTAACATGCTTATATATATATATATATATATATATATATATATATATATATATATATATATTGTGTGTCTTTTGGCAGAATTTTTTCATTAATACAGGTTTCATTGAATAATATAGACAAATTCTGTCTATTTATTTTGTGCAGGATCCGTTCGTATGATCTGATTAGCTTGATAGTGTTGTCATGGAAAGACGACAAGAAATCGCAGATTGTTGATTTTTTATCAGGTCTGAGCTTTCGGCTTGTCAAAGAATGAACATTTAATATACAGTGAACATAGAACATTTAAATTATTAACAGAGTGGAGTTAAACAGAGAAAATTAGACAGGTCCATTGTTTGCGTCGCAGATGGCCGCAGGCCGTGAACGAATGGTGGTAGTAGGTTTTTGGTCAAATGAGAGTATATATATATAGTTTTAAGGTGTGCTATATTTACAGGATAAAGTGCTCAATATCAGAGATAGAGCGTATGTAAAAATAAAAGAGTGAACATTGAAGTCAACATTCAGAGGCGACAGACTGATTCATGCTGGGCGCAATTATTAGGCCACTGTATTTATTCTTTGTATAAAATAGCAATTATTAGGCCACATGTGTTGATTTTTTCCTAGTTTATTCATATATACGTGTCAGTGGGGCATTGTGGGTAATCCTTCTAACGGTTATTTTGGCGGGAGTGGCTTGATTATTTATTCATTTATTTATTAGAGTAAGGAGAACTGAAGGCAATGATTATAGTAGAATTCATCAACTTAAACAAGGAGACCGTTCAAAAGAGTTGCAAGAGATTCCGAAATCGTCTTTAGGCCGTGGTTGAAGCTAATAGCGATTTTATTGAATATATCTACTCTTTAGTATTTCAAGATATTTTTGTGCATATTTGGTAAATATATCTATTAAAATGAGGATTTGTCTGTTATTTTCATTTTTCGTTATTTAGACGGCAATTTATTCATCGCGTCCTGTATAAGAAAATAAACAATATGTGCAGAGAAAGTGTAAAAAGTAAATTTCACTTGTAATGTCCGCAAGAGGGACTCACAGTAAAGACCTGGAGTATCTATGAAGTTCTTCTTTAGAATACATCAGACTTGCATTGTCCTTTATGCAAAAGACGAGTAGTCATGGTATTGTTTCACGAACGGTCTGTAATGAGACCCTCAAGAACTCATTATGATATCACTAAATTGTTCCTATCAAAAGGGGAGATAATGCCATTTGCGTCCCTCTAGAGTAGTTGTTTCCAAACTTTTTTTTCTAGGCCGAATTATCAGAATGAAAATTTTCTCGCTCTTCACCCAATTTTATGTGACAAAAAATACATTTAAACATGAAAACAGAAAGAGGCTTAAAGGGAATTAGCCACAGATTCGACGTCAGAACATTATCATTGATGACCCTCCATTTCAATTTGCAGGCATTAATTACTCTATTCTTAAAACTTGATTTAATGCAAAAAATATCACGAGAGAGAGAGAGAGAGAGAGAGAGAGAGAGAGAGAGAGAGAGAGAGATACTCCTGGGAAAAGTATTACTCCGTCTATTCCCTCCAGTTATGGGTTAAATAATATGACAGACTGGGTTCTATTGCTTTGGTTGGCAACCAGTCTACCGCAGAAAGCAATGGCAACCTACTGTGGGATAATCTTCTTCCCAGTTAGTCATGTCTCTTTCGAGACATGATCGCCCAAAACGTGTATCACGTATGGCACTTAACTGACTATCTGAATACAATAGTTGAAAACATGATTAAGGCTTCTACTGGGCATAAGGTGGGGGATCAGTTTTATATTGTTATGAAGTAATAAACTGATGCCCCACTAATTACTACTTAATAATATAATGCATCTGTTTCTTCTCTAGCTATGAGTCAAATAACAGGACAGATCGGATTCTACATCCTTGGTTGGCAACCAGTCTACCGCAGAAAGCAATGGCAACCTACTGGGGGATAATCTTCTGCCCAGTTAGTCATGTCTCTTTCGAGACATGATCGCCCAAAGCGTGTATCACGTATGGCACTTAAATGGCTTAATGATGCCATAATATTTACCTTGAGAGAGAGAGAGAGAGAGAGAGAGAGAGAGAGAGAGAGAGAGAGAGAGAGAGAATATCTTCGATGCTAATCAAATCGGCTTTTTTGTACATTAAACAAGTAGAAAGTTTTTACTGGTGCTAGATGCCAAATACAACGTCCCCGAGATATTCATTAATATAAACAAAGTATTTGGTTTACGATGCAAGTTTAGTGTATCGTCATCCAGTAATGATTGTCAAATAGCAAGATCAAAGTTCACTAATTCAATATATGTAATTCTAAACTATCAGAACTGTCGACCCTTATATCCTGATTTCGGCAGAGGCTCAAATCACATTTCCTGCTGTGTGTGGCTGTAAATTTAAAAGTGGGTGCATTTATAATGCGGTAGATTTATCAGTGCAGTCGTTAGTTTCGAATGATGTTTGGCAGCGAAGAAGCCAAGTCATAGCTGTCGGGAGGCCGTGTCGGTTATGACCGACCAGTCATAGCGAAATCAAGCGAACTGCCTGTCGAACAATCGGGAAAAAAAGGAGGGAACAGTTGCAAACAAATAAAAAAAAAAGAGAGAAAGAAGGCGTTACTGGAGAGACTGTTCGGGGTGAAGCTATAGCGGAGGGTGCAGAGACGACGGCGATTGATGCGTTTAGAGTCTGTCAAGATCTGAAGAAAAGTCTGTGACTCTTCAACCTGAAATTATTATAAGGGTCAAAGAAAGCAAATTCGTTCTTTCTTTCTCAACTAGTTCATGATATTTTTCATGTTTTTTGGACCTTCCGGTCGGTCGGTCGGTCGGTCGGTCGGTTGGTTCTTTCTTTCTTTCTTTCTTTCTTTCTTTCTTTCTTTCTTTCTCCACTAGTTCATGATTTATTTCTTACTTTTTTAGGCCTTCTGGTTCTTTCTTTTTTTCTTTCTTTATTTTGCCATTTGGTTCTTTCTTTTTTGCCTTACATTCTTTCTTTCTTTCTTTCTTTCTTTCTTTCTTTCTTTCTTTCTTTCTTAGTCCTCTGGTTCTTTATTTCTGTTTCGTTATTTCTTGCGTCTTCATCTTTTTCTCTTTCCTCCCTTCTAAGACTTTTGTATCCCCTTACTTCTTATTTTTCTCCTTCTTTCCCCAACGATTTACGTCTCCCCTAAATACCACTCGTCTACTCAGTTTCTTTCGGATTTTTCACGTGCCCACTTCCCCCGCTCCATAAACTCTATCCTCCATAATGTCATTAAAAATCGTACGCATTCAAGATTGCATCTTCATACTCATCCATTTCACTTCATTGCAACGATAAAAAAAAAAAAAAAATCCAGACCAATTTTCTACCTCCTTTCTGCAAGTCTTTGACACTAATTCCAATAAGGTTGTCTTTAACAACGTCCTTGCCATGTTTCTGGGGTTGGTCTCTGGGGCGCTTACCAAGAGCGAGTACTCCGTAAAAATGTGCTTCGGCAATCTCAAATCTATCATTATCCAGAGACACTCTGTCCTACCCTAGCCTACTTTGCGTAGTCCATATTTAAGATTCATCTTAGGCATTTTTGTTGAAATTTTTCCGAGGTTTAGACATGATGGTGATATATAGTACGGGAGAGCAGCGAGGAAACATGATTGGTAGACACTGGCCTTAATGTCGATTGAAATGTTTCCGTCTGACCAGACACGACACGTTTTTCCAATTTGCCAAAGTCTCTGATAGCGTTTTCGATTTTAAGATTGATTTCGGAATAGAAAGAACCATCTAGCGAGGCGAGAGTACATCTAAAGTTGACAAAAGTATCAACAACCTGGTATATGTTTTAGTTTATTGTAGCTGCTGGAAGCGAAAATCGCACTGCAGCTTGTGGCGTCTCAGATGACAGCACGTGAGTTGGGGCAAGAAGTATTAAGTATGGAAAGACATTGTGATAAACAGTCGCTTCTGTTATCTATTATAGACATTTGAGAATGTTTGTGGAGATTTCGTAGTTAATTTTGTTCAGTTTAGGTTTCAACTATTTTATGTATATGGCTTCGAGTATTTTTAGTTTTTGTTTATTGTTTTCGTGTTTAAGTATGGTTGTGTTTTCGACGAGGATTTCACGGAATTGTGTATGTGGCCTGGTGTGTATATATATATATATAGTGACGTAAAGTAATAAATATACATATATATATATATATATATATATATATATATATACTAATAAATATACATATTATCCTACGTCTAAGGCACGGCGCGTAGTTTAATGCGTTATGCAATCATTAGGTGCATATTTCAAAATCAAAGTTTGAAATATGCACCTGATGATTGTATAACGCATGAAACTCCGAGTCGTGCTATAGACGTAGGATAATATATATATATATATATATATATATATATTATGCTCTCATTACGATTGAGCTCTCTGGAGAAGAAAATTTTAAAAACAGTTTCCACTTTGGCTATAATGTGTGACTCTTCAGAAATGAATTGAGTTCTCTCGGTGACTGGCGTCTGTATACACTGCTTACATACAAGACATTGAAATTTCCCTTCTCTGACCCCATGCGCCGATGGCCTAGGGAGTAGAGACTCTGACTAACACCAAATCGCTCGAGTTTCGATCCCGGCCAGAAGCAAGTGGATATGTCTAGCCACACTGATGAGCTGTGATACAGCGAAACGGGCCTGTATGTGGATGACATGATAATAGTAATAGTAACAAAAATAATGATGCTAATACTAGTAATTGTTATGCTATATTTTAGTTCGTCTTGAAAAACCCATCGAGGACAAACTCGGAGGGAAACGGTGGGGAAGTAATATATATATATTAATCTCATTTAAAACGCTAGTTTTGTGAACATGTCCCTAGCGTTTCTACAGAGATTAAATTTTTCTTTTCTTTACTTTTTCTTTTTTTTTCCTTTTTCTTTCCTTTTCTTTCCATATTGTTTAGCCGAGGCCGTCGCTATATTAACCATAATATAAGGAGGTCTTGGTTTAGCCCCCTTCCCTGTCAAACCCCACTTCCTATTTCTTCCTTCCCCTTCCCCGTTTTTTAGAGCTGGACAAAACCAAATTTTAAATTTTTCACTTACAACTCAATCTAAAAGTAAAGTTGTCCAAAATCTAAAAATAGACATTGATTGCTATCTACTTATCGATCCCAACCCCTCTAGTTTGTCTGTGATGTAAATTTTGAACTTCCGCCGGTAATATTTTATTTTGAGTTTTGGAAGTTGCCAATGAAATGTGAAATCTCTCTTAGGGATTTCATGTAGAAATGATCATACAACGATTTTGAACTTCGAAATTTATTTTATTTTATAACTGGGTTAGTCATTTAAATATAAATTACATTGAGCCCTCCACCTGGATCATTTTTTAGTATTAAAATATTAATATTAATTAGGATCGGGTCTTTGAGATTTACCTTCCTGCTTTTCTTTTTGGATTAAAGTTTTTTTATAATATATATATATATATATATATATATATATATATATATATATATATATATATATATCCCACTGAACTGTCAAAGTTAAAGCAGAGAAGAGATTAGCTGCTCACCTTGACACTCTTGATTATACTTTTAAAAATATATATTTCTATGGTTTAGTTTAGATACCTCCACTTTTCAGTATAAATTTTCGATACCTGATTTTAAAATGAAATTTTTAAAATGAATAAGTTATATTTTAAGTTTAAAATTAGTTTTAATTGAAAGTCAAGAGATTAAATTTAGTAATTCCAGTAAACAAAATACACTGGCGTATTTTAAAGCGAAATTATATTGATTAGAATCTAAATATTTCAGATTAAAAAAAAAAATTAAAAGTACCGCCATTTTATTGATTGATGACAGATTTTTAAACAGTAGCCACATTCCTGTTTTAAAAATCTGGCAAAAATAAAATATACGTCGCTGACACGTTATTGAAGTCAATTTTTTAAGTTAAAACTTACCTTTATCTGTTTTCAAACAAAAGTACTTGCTTACTCTCTGAAATATTTGCTATAGCATTTTATCAGCTAAGGTAATCCGATATACGCTGGCTATCTCAAGTGCCGAGTGACATAATGACAACCGGAAGTTATAAACAAGGCTAAAGTAAGGAGGCCGAAGACGACAAAATTATACGAATGTAATTTTTTATGTAAGGGAAGACAACCCTTTAATCACGTGACCTTGTAATGATAAATATCACGTACGGCCATCCGTAAAAATGCACAATTAAAATGTTTTAATTATTTTAAAAATCCAATGGCTCAATCATTTGCATTAAGCTTTTACATTTTCGATTAGTAATTGTAGTCTTCATGCATTAATTACATAACCTAGCCGAATACGTTGAGGAAGAAATTTAACAATAATTTTAAACTTTTTATAAATAATTTTAAATATAATTAAAAAAAAAAAGTGAAAATAATTCTTGTAAAAATTCATTATTCATTGAATTTTTTTCTTTTCAGACTATGATACGCTTAATTTACATTGTTCATAAAAGCAATCAGATGTTTATCCACATAGAAATTAGCATAATTATTGCATTTTTTGCAATTCGGACCAATATTTTAGAAAAGGGGCTCTATTGGAGAAAAAAAAACTGTTGATTAGCATTCCCCAATGACTCCTGAATTTAATTATATTAGGCTTATTGTGGACAAAATTCGAATTTTTAAGCATTTGTGGAAATTAATTGGTGGGGGGTAACATATGTAAAAAAAATATTTTTACCAATATTTTATACACAATAATTATTTCAACATTGATTTCGGTTAATTAGGAATAAGTCCTGAAGTTTTCATCAAAATCCAACCATTATTTGATTTATGCAAGAATTTCAAAATTAATGTGTCTTTCACGGTCAAAAAAAGTGCATTGCGTAATAATTACGTTTGTTTACTTAATAAAATAGCGGCAATTTGGATATCGCGCTTATGTAATAAAAAAAAATGAATTTCTACAACAATTTCGAAAATATTTAAAAAATGCTTTGTTCTATCCTCTTAATGGTAATATAAACTTTTTGCCGATAGAACTTTGTTTTTATTTAGTTTGGGACCTTTTCCCTTCTGACTATGCTGTTTTTTTCAGCGATTTTTGGGAGGTACCTAGTTTAGTTACTTTAATACAAAAATATAACATTGGAACATCAAGTTAAGTTCGATTTTTGCTTGAAATGCTTTGCGAGATTTGCTCATCTTCAGATATATTTACCAAAATTGCACAAAAATATGTTGAAATAATGAGTAAATTTATTCAATAAAATCACTATTAGTTCAACCAGAGCCTCTAAGAAACTACGAAATCTCCTGCAGTACTTCTGGATGGTTTCTTTGTTTAAGTCGGTTAATTTGTGGTGCAGTAGATATCGACTCGGAACCACAAATCGGGGTGCAGGGTTCAAATTCCAGTTGAATTCCTTGCATTCACTTACGCATAAATACCCTTGGGAAAGGTATTAATCCATCTATTCCCTCCAGTTATGGGTTAAATAATAGGACAGATTGGGTTCTATAGCCTTCGTTGGCAACCAGTCTACCACAGAAAGCAATGGCAACCTAGTGCGGGTTAATCTTCTGCCCAGTCAGTCATGTCTCTTTCGGGACATGATCGCCCAAAGCGTGTATCACGTATGGTACTTGGCTGACTTAATGATGCCATAATGTTTGCTTTAAGTTTATATTTGGTGTTACAAGGAGTTTTGTTGGTCTCTCATTCAACTGCACCCCACACATAATGATCAAGGGGGGGTTGCAGCCTAGGGAATTATTTGATCAGATGTAAGGCGCGATGCTGACGCAAAAATTGTTTGACGGCCAAGACTGGTTTTTCTTGATTGTGTGGCATGGTGCAGAATTCTGTTGCCAGGTAGAGTGTCTTCCAGTAGTCACCTTGACACAGGGCTACGCCACCTCCTAAACGTAAGCCTCCGCGTTGAGACTGAGGCTCTCACCAACAAATTCAGGTGTTCTTTTCTTGGCACAATGCTCAGTTTTCCCAGTTGCTGTACCTTCGTAATCACCATTAGACTCCCCCAACTTTTTCTCCGAATCCTCTGCACTATCCTCTGATTGATACCCGAACACCCTGAAATGATTGATACCCGAATACCCTGAAATGATCGCATTGGAGCTTCTGGCGCGAATGCGAGGCAGTACAGCATGCGTTTTCAAAATTTCTGGCGGAGTAATTTGCATGATAGTGTTCTTTTATGATGGTGTTCTTTTACTCACAGATGATGCCCAACAGACCCTACTGTACTGTGCAGTCGACAAAATAAATACAAACAACGCGCATGCGCGAAATTACAATTAAATATGAACAAAATGCCAACAATTTACGCATTGCAGCCAAGCCTGTATATATACCTGTACGTACATACATTTTTTGCTATATATATATATATATATAGCTGACGATGGATCGCCTGAAATAGGCCTGTACTTCCGATTCACCATGAAATAACGCGTCTGTCTTAATTTTTCTGATATATATATATATATATATATATATATATATATATAAACAAAGGTTTGGAGGTACAAAATTTATACACTATTTTAAAAACAAGGAATTTATTTATAGTCTCTAGAGAATATAGTCTGTGTTAAGTCGTATAAGAAAGAGTGGTTCAAAATTTTACATGTAGCTAATTCCAGTAACCAATTAAAGATTTTTGAATCAGTCTGCATATCATTACGGAAGCCTTCTCTTTGCGGGCAGAAGAATTTTGTTAAGTCTCTTTATTTGTTGGGGGATATTTTATTTTAACTGTCCCTCGATAATTATTTACACGCGATTTCTCCTCCCTTCGTTATATATATATATATATATATATATATATATATATATATATATATATTTTAGCGTTCCCCACTGTTTTTGATCTTCGTTTTCGTTGCTGTTTTTTTCGTTTGATTTGTGATTCCAACGATTTTCTCCTGATAAGATGTTGGACGAAAGAGCACTGGAGACTATAAGTAAATTCTTTGTTTTTAAAGTAGTATATATATATATATATATATATATATATACTAACTCGTTTCCATTCTTTCAAACACTCTTCCCATCCACCCACCCCCAGCCTCCGTATCCATAGCCATCTATCACCCCCCTTCTGACATTTCCTATATCTAACCACTCTTTCTATTTACCTTCCCCTATGTAGCCCCAAGCGCAATAGTGGCAGTGGAATGCCTTGCTTGGGGTGAAATGATTAATATATATATATATATATATATGTGTGTGTGTGTGTGTGTGTGTGTGTGTGTGTGTGTGTTAATTATAGGTAGAGGGATCGAGAGTTTAAAATAAATTTTATGTGTGTGTGTGTGTGGAAGAGAGAAAGAGAGAGAGAGAATAAGATGAAAAAGCGGAAGATAGATTTGAGGGTAGAAGTGTGTGCATATATATTGAAAATAGATATATGAAAAATCGAAAGATAGTAGGTAGGTAAATCGATAGAGAGAAAGAAAGAAGACATGAAAATGTCATTAATCGATAGAAAATAAATAGCTTGATATACGAATATGAACTGGCGCCTGAAAAATGATTAATTTTGCACCGAGTGACTGACTGTCCCATCTTCAGGGGATGAACATGTCTGGCCTTTGTGATTGTTGGTTCAAAAAAACATTTGAAAAATGAACGATTCATTATATTTTTCAGTGATGATAATTTCTGTGTCCGGTCAGTCAAGGTTTGTTGAATTGGCGGCCAATCAAGTTTTGGCGGCAATTGGATGATTTAGGAGGGAAAATTCAGAGAGTGATTGATAGAGAAATAAATCAATAAATCGATTTAAAAGGATGAAAGAGAAATAAAGCAGGAAGATAAATGATAAGTCTGATTGGATGGATGACTTTGAAGGTTGCATCTGTGAGGATGCGGGTGATGAGAAAGAGAGAGAGAGAAAGAATGAGAGAGAGAAAAGAAGAGACCTATAGTGAGAAAGAAAGAGGAGAGAGAGAATAAGAGAGAAAAAGAAGGCGAGAGATAATGAGAGAGAAAGAGAACGAGAGAATGAGAAAGAAAGAGAAGGAGAAAGTGAAAGAGAAGGTGAATAATCTAATGAATAAAAGGAATCAAATTATTTAGAACCTGGCACATTCCTTTTAAAAACGTGGACTGAACAAGAAGGATCGCCATTAAAGAAAAAAAAGAAGCTTAGTCATTTTGAGAATCGCTTAGCGGAAAATGAGCAAATAAAACAAAAATGTTTACCGCTCTCTCCCTTCTCTTTCATTCGCTCTCTTCCCCGCTTCTCTCTCTATATATATATTTAGTGTATCGAGGCAGCAGATAATTTTCTAAACATATACTGTTAAATATAAGGGACAATAAATGTCTATTATGTTTAATCATTAACCGTTCTAAACAACCGATGGTAAATTTTCGTTTTAGGTCCCGAAGACTTTTATCCCTTCAAATTTTTCCAAAATAGTCTTAATTCCGTGCAACTGTATATGCTGAACTCAAATCCACAATTAGTTATTGAAGAAACCTACTTTTATTGATGTTAACGACCAGAAAAAATCGAACTTCATCTCGCTTTTTTTGTCACCTACTACTGTCACATTGACAAGTTATTCACTGCTGAATGACTTTCGGCGTAGGAAACAAATTTCGGTCTATTTACTTCCTTTACTGAAATTAATATGCGATTTATTTTTTTTCGGTACTCAATTTCAGCAGAAAGTTGCGTGTTTTTGCGTGTTTTTTTTCCATTTTCTTTTTTTGTTGCCTTTTTTTTTTAATAATTTTCAAATTGTAGTTTTATTTAATTTTTTCCAACGAAAGTAAACTTTCAAATATATGAAAATTAACTTTCAAATATATGTAAATAAGTGATAAATGTAGTTTAATTAACCTTCAAATATATTGCGTGTATTTTTTTTCGTTTTTTTTGGTAATTAATTTCAGACGAAAGTTAACTTTCAAATATATGAAAATATAGATTTTTTTAAAGAAAGTTAACCTTAAGGTTAAGTAAAACTACACTTATTACTTATTTTCATATATTTGAAAGTTAACTTTCTTCTGAAATTAAGTACCCCCCCCCCCCCCCAAAAAAAAAAATTAAATACCAAAAAAAAAGAAAAAAGAACACGGAAATACACGCAACTTTCTGCTGAAATTGAGTACCGAAAAAAATAATCGCGTAGTAAATTCTGCAAAGAATTTACACTAAAGGAAGTAAATAGGCCAAAATTTTCTTCCTACGCCTAAAACCATTCAGCAGCGAATGTAAGCCGATAATAGGGGCAAAAAGATCGAAAAGAAGTCTGTTTTTTTTTCTGGTCGTTAACATCAATAAAGGTAGGTTTCTTTAATAACTAATTGTTGATTTGAGTTCAGCATATTCATTTGCACGGAATTAAGGCTATTTTGGAAAAAAAATGAAGGAATAAAAACCTTCGGGACCTAAAACGAAAGTTTACCCATCGTATTTTGGCTTTAATTTCAGGTGAAAATAAAGACAAAAATTCTCCAACATTTGGATAATTTTTTATTAAGTTGGTTCTAAGCTGCAACCTTTCTGGAGATGGCTCATGTGAGCCGAAAGCTTAAAAAATTATCCAAAAGTTGGAGAATTTTTGTCTTTATTTTCACCTGAAATTAAAGCCAAAATACGATGTTTAGAACGGCCCATGATTAAACATAATAGATATTCATTGTCTCTTATACTTAACAGTTTATATATATATATATATATATATATATATATATATATATATATATATATATAAACCGTTTGACGGTACAAAACTTGTAAATTGCTTTCAAAATTACAAACGGAAACATCTCTAAAGGGATCCTTTTCGCCAACAACACATCTGGAGAGAACCGGTTGGGGTCATGATCAAAGAAAAACGAAAAAATATTCACGTGAGCAAAAAGGTGGGGCAGAGGCGTATAAACAATTAGCGAGGTGGATAAATTCGAGAAGAAATGGCTGAATATATACAATTAAATAAAATATGTACAAAAATATGTACAAAAATAAATATGTGAAAAAGAGGGGAAGGTTAAGAAATATCCCCAAACAAGTCCAACGACTTAACGAACTCTTTTTGTCGACTGAGAGAGGGTCTACGCCAAAGAATGGTCGATGTTGATTTGTAGCGAGAAATTTGTACGATAAAGATTTTTGAAGTGGACTAATTTGGAAGCGCGCGTAGTGTGTTAAAAGGATTTTTGAGTGTCATTTTTGAAGGATTGCATACAGGGTGATAATATATTGATACAAGTAGCAAAAAGTTAAAGACACTTTGAGCAGGAGTGTTTCGAAAAATAAAAATGTGTGGCAGCACTTGGTGGTTAAGCTTAATGCGTGTGTGTGTAAGGGTGTCGCGTAGAGAGATGATTAATGCTTCTTTGATTCGGCCTTGTGTCAGACGTAATCGAACTCCCTACAACTTCCAGGATTTATGCAGAATTATCAACATCAGAATTATCAGAAGGTTAGTTGTTGGCAGGATGGAATGTGTGAAATAGTGTGGAATAGTGTAAGCATAAAATATATTTTTTTCATGTGAAAATAGAAATTTATTAAAAGGAAAGAATAACACAAGTTGTAAAGGTTAATGTTCAATTAGAAACATTATTAAGAACTTAAGAGTAGAGTTCGTATTCAATGATAAAATTATGAGTATCAAGAAATGTAGAAAACGTTCGTAGTAGTAATTGTTGAAAGAGTATATGCGTACATACGTATGTGTGTATTCAGTAGGAATGTCTTTGGATGGAGAAGTAGAAGTAAAAGAAATCAGCAGAAGGAAAGAGAAAGAGGACAAATGTCCGGGTCAGCTTGAAGCTTCCTTCGTTACATTTTAGCTTGTCGTCTTTGCAGCTTCCATTCCCTGACTGACGCTGATCGGGGCCCTTTTATTGTCATTAGATTTTAGCACCGACTCGCGAAGTCCTCAAGTCTTGCAAGTCGCTCTTATTGGTCAAGAATCAATTTAACACCTATTGTGAATTCTGGGTTCGACTTTTTATTTAAGCACATGGTCAATCCTTTTTCTATTTGGGAAAACCAGAATTTCAAACGTCAATGTATATTTTTGTGAAAGTGAAGAAGAAGGTTGATTTTAATTAATTTCTTATCCGCTATAAGGAGAGGCAAAATTCATAGTGAATGTGCGCAGAATTAATAGTAACATATTGTTATAACACTTTATCAAATAAAATAAAATGCTACTAGAGCAAACAGTTTTCCGAAAAAGTAGTGGTAGTAGTAGCATTGACAGTGCAGTTTACAAATAATTTCCCCAAATTTAATAGGGATTAATTCTGTGATTATCAAGCCAGTTAAAAATTTATCAATGAAATCAGTTATAAGGTCCCTTGACATAGACTAGCGACTGTTGGAAGATACGCGGCAGTAGTCGATCGGTGTCGACACAAGTTCATGCTCTACCAACAGACCCTCGGCTCGTTCGTTCTTTTTCGTCGCCTAAAGCATTTCTCCGGTAATATAAGAAATACTTTTCTTGTTTCAAATGTAGACACGGAACTCTATGGTCAACGGAAGGTGCACTTTCAGTAATATAACTGCTTTAGTTTATTCCTATGAAATAAGTGTTTTATAAACTTTCAGCCAGTATATATTCCTATGAAATAAATGTTTTATAAAATTTCAGCCTGTATTTATTCCTATGAAATAAATATTTTATAAAATTTCAGTATTTATTCATATGAAACAAATGTCTTATAAAATTTCAACCTGTGTTGCATTTTTCTTTCATTCAGTATTGTATTGTTGAAAACATTTCAACTGATATTTGTATTGATAACTACTCGCAAGATAAAAATATATCTTCTTTATTTGTTGTATCTCGCTCATATACAAATCAACCACCCGTCCGTGCATAGAATACTGTTATCATATCTGGTCAGGCGTCCCTGCTGAATCTGTAATGTGATAGGTCCCGATCTGGTAGTTCGGCTCCAGCCAATTTCTCACCGTCGGGATGTGGCTTCCCTCTGTCTTTTTTACAAATATTTTCATGGCTTCTGCTCCGACGAACTTAAGTCACTGGTGCACCTGCCACAAGAATTTACTCGTGCACCCAGACTGGCAACAAGGTCCCACCCATTTACAGTTAGATCAATCAAATGCAGCCCACAATTCTTCTCCATCAGCTTCTTTTCTCGCACTTCCTGCCTGTGGAACTCCCTTTCATATACTTGCTTTCCTGACGGATACAAATGCAATGTCAATTCCAATCACTTATTCACTTGACTCCGGTCCTTTCTACATCACCCCGTATATCTTGTTCTTTTCCTTTCTCTCTATCTTCGCAACTGTCTTCACTCCTGTGTTCACATCCTTCTCTTGGCCTTTCTCTGACAACCCCTGTAACTGGTTCGTCTTTCTCTTCACTCCCCTCCTGCCTAAACTATTACTCTTATGTAGCCCCCTGCGCATCAGTGGCGGTACCGCCTTGCTTAGGGTGAAACGATAAAAAGATGTTGAAATGTTTAATCTGTATTATTTAAGACTTCAGTTTCGGCGTTCATATTTTTCTTATGGGTTGGCAACTGGTTGAGTTCGTGTACGCGTATTCATTCGGAGAGTCACTGGAATAGTGTTTAGGAACTTGTGCTCCACAAGCATTTAAACAACAACATCCTGGTTTTTCCTAATTGAATGGCATCATACTGTTCTGGTACAAAAAGGGTTTGGTAAAATTTAAACGTATTACCAGAGATTTTATTATTTTTTTTACCTTGATTTGCCATTGATTAAAAAGTAAATTTTATTTAGTTATTATTGGTTAAATAATGGACTGTGATGTCGAGGACGTGAATGCGAATATGCGCGGCAACTTAGTACCAATTTACACTTTAAGGAATTTAACATAGTCATTTGGAGAAGTTAGTTGAATTCTACTGCAAATTTTACTTTAGTAATGTTTAAGACTTTGAAACGAAAACTACTTCAGTTTATCTAAATGACTCTTGCTTATCCCTCTTTGAAACACACACGAATACACGCGTGATGCCGAGAAAATTCGTTCTTTATTCGCTAAACTTAATTTGAAGCAGCCGCCTTTCGTTTCAATGTCGCTGTCATTATTGATATCAATCACAACTGAGCTGCTGTAATCTACTGCTTTCTATATAGATTATATGACCCAACAGTCTCTGGCCGTGGTTATGACCTTGACATATTCCTAATTTGGATATCTATGATTGCTACATCTGGGTTGTTGCCGAAACGAAGATCAGCCCGTGGCCCCATATTAATAGCAAGGAATTCTAACATTGATAAAGGCAGTGGAAAACAAGCAACGTCTTAATCTCGTTTTGAATTTTTGTTTTAAGAAAACTACAAAGACGACTAAAAAAATGAGCAGTTTATGAAAAAGGTTCTGTGAACGACCGAATGTCTCAAAAATAGTTTGCAAATATTCACAGTTACATCAACTGAAAGTTTCAGTGGACGAAAAATAATTGAGAATAGTTAAGAGAAATAATATTCCACGGAGATAAGAGCAGACGACACGTCTCTTTGCTGACCAGATAAAAATTGTCACTTTTTGAGTTGAAGATTTTACTCATACACCAAATTTAGTAACTTTGAAGCACCATTTAGTTTAATTTTTACTGACTTGTCTTAATATAATAATTCTCTAAAAAAGAAATAGAAAAATACAAACGAAACCATCTAAGAGAGTTACTGCTGTAGCCAGGCATTGAACTCAAAACTCTTTGGGTCATTTCACTGTATATAACCAACGATTTTATTGTCGTTGTGGCTGCCGCTAAATATTTATTAGTAAAATCAACAGGTTCGTTTCGCCAAACTCACCCCGTGTTTGAGACCACCGATGATCTGGTTACTCTCAGGACAGTTTAGCCGAACAAAATGGCTCCCATAGTTTACAATTTTTTAAAGAAAAAAATAAATAAATAAGAGAGAAATCTTATATTGTCAGAATAGAAGTAAAAGATAATCGCGGAAAGATATATTACGTCCGCTAAAAGGTTTTAGTGATAAACATGACATGTTCTCTGATTCTAGTGCTCAGAAATTTGGTTCTTACGCAAGAAGAGACTCGCAGACAATTTTCTAAGGGCCTTTCAGACAGATCACTGGATTAGTCAGACCAGTTTCATCATCACGTTCAGTACTTTCAATCAAAATCATTACACGATAAATCGAATCATCTAGCCCACATGGTGCCAACGAAGTAAATGATATTCATTTTTCTCAAATTGTACACTTTAATTTAAACCAATTATTTCTCATGAACTAGAAATTATGTATTTTTTTTATAATCATATCGCCCAAAACAAGATATTTTACTGCCACTGTTTTGAAGGGGGTTACATAGGAGAAAAGTTATGAGAAAGAGTGACAGGTTATAGGGGGTGTCAGGAAGTGGGTAAGAGAAGGATAAGAATACTGATGAGAGTAAAGTGGACGGAGAAAGGGGCATGAGAGAGAGAGAGAGAGAGAGAAAGAGAGAGAGAGAGAGAGGAGGCCGATTAGTGAGATAGGAGATGACGACTGACTTTACATTTAAATTCTTGGAGATTGTAGCCATCGGGGGAAGCAAGTAAATGGAAGAGAATTCCACAGGCGGGAAGTGCAAGAAAAGAAGCTACTGGAGTAGAATTTGCGTTTACAATTTATTTGGTTTCACAGTAAAAGGGTGGGACCTAGTTGCTAATCTTGTGGCTCGAGGAAATTCATACATAGGAGATACCAGTGAGCTAAGTTCTTCGGAGCAGAAGCCGTGAAAGTATTTGTAGAAGAGACACAGGGAAGCCACATTGCGCCGGTGAGAAAGTGATTGTATCCGAGCTGCCAAGTCAGGATTGATCACGTTACAGATTCTCCGTTAGATTTTGTCAAGGACCCCTAGGTGGATAGCAGGAGCACCCGACCAGATATGGTAGCACTATTCAATGCATGGGCGGATGGTAGGTTTATATATGTGCAGGATTGTTTCAGACGGGAAAAACTTCCTGGCCTTACACAGGGAGCCGACTTTCTTAGCAGCGGATTTAGCTATGGATTCTATATAGTCACTCCACTTGAGGTCTGTTGTGAGAGTTAACCCGAGGAGGCGCAGTGTTTTGCTTTCAGGGAGACTAACCTGATCCATGCTAATGGTGGGGTAGGAACTATTGTCTATGATGGTTAATAGATAGCTGCTTCGTTTTGGAATCATTAAAATTCACGAGCCATTTCTTATTCCTATCCGTCACGGATTAGAGGTCTTTTTCAAGTTCGGCAGCGAGGTTTGCTTTGTCAACCGTATTTATGGTAAGTTGAATACTTTAGAAATAATTTTTAATGTAGAATTTATTACATTTCGTGATTCGAAGAATAAATAAAGTTTAAATTTTTAACTTTGAGGCTGAAATGTTTTCCTGAGATTTTGAATACGAACAAAACGTGTTTGTCTTGATGGCATATCAACACCTCGACGGGTCATTTATTGCCAACTAAATTTTTTTATTGCTGGTAATACCTTTTTCTTTCAACAATTTATTGTTGTTTTTTATATAAGTTTTGTGTCTAGTAAAATTTTTTCTTTTCGAGTATCAAGATTCATTGGAATTTGTTTTTAATTTGTTTTTTAGAGTCCCCAAGTCCTACCCTTTTATTTAACCCATAACTGGACGGGAGGAACGGATTAATACCATTCCCAAGAGTACCAGTGCTTAAGTGAATGCAGGGTATTCAACTGGAATTCGAACTCGGCTCACCGATTCCTCTTTCCGAGCCGATATCCACTGCACCACAACGTACATCCGTCACTATACACTCACAGCACCTGCTATTCCCAAGCGGTCACCCATCTAAGTACTGACCAGGCTCAACGTTGCTTAACTTCGGTGATCGAGCGAGACCCGGCGTATTATGGCCGTAAGCACACGTGTTTGTAAAACTTCATCAGAAGTTTTTTGATCTGTTGTTGCTAAATCTATGTCAGTTTGGTTGTTTTCTAATAATCTTTTGGCCTCGGTACCCATTTCTACATTCCCCCCCCCCCCGTGTTCTTATAAAACCCTTTGTCTTAATTGCATTTTTTACAGCTGCATATATATTTGAACATAATTCGAGAATTCGAACGGGCCGACGGCAATCACAGTCATAATGGCAAACAAAAATGAAGACCCTTCAACATCAAGTTGAGAGCGGTTTTATTAGATAAATATTTCTATGATTTTCTAAATTGCTCACGTGGACAAATTCTTTTAAAAATCTACCGATTTTTTTTCTCTTGAACATTTTTTTTTGTTTATTAAATCTCCTTAATTATATTACGCTGAAGCTATATTAAAAGTTTTGTTAAAAACAGAAAGTCTTTCATTGTTGGTGTACACAAGCCCTTTCCAGTAACATCAAATAAAATTTGTTAAAACGTAATCGTCTATGGAGACATTCGGCCATTTTGTTAATTAAATAATAATGATTTTAAGATAATTAAGATCACATATATAAGATGTAATTATTATCAATGTAATTGGAAATTGAATTAAAATTTTGTTTTAAAATATTTTCCAAATATTTGTTTTCACTAAATTCTTCATTATTACCATTCTTCTTCTTCTTTGTTCTGTGTGTCATTAGGATGTAGGCAATCATGGCTCTCCACAAATTCCTATCTCGTGTGGCTATTAGCAGTTTTTCTCTTTTTGCTAAGATTCCTCTTCGCTGTTTTGCCATCCATTGAAAAAACTTCACTGATTCTTCTTATCTCTCTCTTGTCCCCAATAAGCCAAGTGCGAGTTTTCCAAACCCCCTTTGCTCATTAGATTTCCAACGAATTGTGGCAATCTATTTTTTTAGAATAAGAGTTATTTCTGTCTCTGGTGATTCCTGTAGTTCTAAGCCTAGAAACTTGAGTTATTAAAAGACAAGACAAACGATGTATTTGATATCTGGAACCGATCAGTTTGGCAGTGGGAATGATGGAATTCAAACTAGATTTTTTCTACAATCTGAAACACACACACACACACACACACACACACACACACACACACACACACACACACTCTTTCTCTCTCTCTCTCTCTCTCTCTCTCTCTCTCTCTCTATATATATATATATATATATATATATATATATGGCTTGTTTTTGTAGCAATCAGTCTTTTATATAAGTTCCGTTAAAAATGGAATTGACATTGCATTTGTATCCGTCAGGAAAGCAAGTATTTGAAAGGGAGTTCCACAGGCAGGAAGTGCGAGAAAAGAAGCTTTTATTTAAACTTTTGTGTTCTTATAATTTATTACTTTTCCGGACGTAAATTCATGAGAAATTGTCTGAATATTTTGTATGTCCGAGCACTTTCGGCCGTACTTTTCGCCATTATCAAGGATGATTTTATTTTTAGTCTTAGCTAATCTTATTCTATGTATCTATCTAGAGCAGTGGTCGCCAACCTCCGGCTCGCGGGCCACATTTTTCAATATTGATTTATGGAACATTTGTTTTTAAGATGTAATATTTTTTTTAACAAAATCCCCGTCAAATATTTTCTTTTTTCTCTTTTTTTTCATGCTTTAGAAACCTGTTTTTTTATCGGATTGAGAAAGAGGTGAAATATTTTCTGCAACTCCGAAAATTTTCGCTTCCTGGCAGAGTTCCTTTTTTGTAAATAAAAACAAGAAAAAATTAAAATACGTTTTCCAAGGCAGAAGTTATCAAAATTAATTTCCAGATCATTTCAAAATTGTATATAAAATCAATTTTTATGCATTTTATATTTTTCTCCTCCATGACACTAGAGCCATTGCTGTTTAGCCATTTTCCATGACTCGACATAGCTTTTTGGCACTCACTCTCCAAAAGGTTGCTGACTCCGGATCTAGAGTTATTCAAATGCTTTATTTTCCAAACCCCATCAGCACGTTATGGCCGTGTTCATAGTTCTGATTACAGAGTCTTGGATTTTACTTTTTATAACTAATACTTCCGTTATATTTGTTTGTATATTTTCCTTAGTTCGATCCGAAATTTTGCTATCATAAAATTCATTAAATTCATGGAATTTTGCTTTGGTTTACACATTTTCAAAAGTAGGGAAAGACAGCGTGAAATACTTCCTTGGATTATTGAGAGAAAGTTCTTTGAAGTGCCGCGTGTTTCATTAATGGCCGATAATATAATTGGCGAATCATTTTACGCTGATAAGAACTCTAAATCTGGTTGCAATGAACAGAAACCAGATGACTGGTTATCGGTGGAACTGTAACTGATTTTAACTATGTTTCTGTTGAATATCTTGCGGAAAGTGTTTGATGGAGTGAGTTTTTGTAAAATTTTAATCAATATTTTTACTATTTTCTTTTGTTTTTGTTGTACGGTGGGTTGAACAAGATGGAATTACTTTTCCTGTAGGCTTAGGGAATAAACATGTCTGCTCTTGCCCGGGACAGAATCCTAACTGGTCTAACACGTGACGCTCCCGACTGTGTGATGTATAAACGAGTGTTGCCGAAAATACATTATCTTTTAAGGCAGTTCCATAATCTTATTTTTCGAAATGGTTTCATTGGAAGAATTGTCAGATAAGCAGCGCTTAATTGTCTCTTGAATCTGCTTCATTATTATTGGCGGAAGATGTAAAATGTATCTTTGTTTTTGTTTTAGAAGTACCTTTTCTTAACTTGAATGGATTTAATCTAATCAGATATTTTTATTACTTCAAATGGTATTATAGTAGACACTTGGTATTTGAAATAGACGTCACACACACACACACGTAACCGGGTAGGGAAATCTAGGACGTAGACGTAATGGACGGCACTCGTCGTATGCAGTTTCCTGAGTCAGTCAGTTAAGTGCCATACGTGATACACGCTTGGGCGATCATGTCTCGAAAGAGACATGACTGACTGGGCAGAAGATTATCCCGCAGTAGTTTGCCATTGCTTTCTGCGGAAGACTGGTTGCCAGCCAAGGCTATAGAACCCAATCTCTCCTGTTATTTAACCCATAACTGGAGGAAGAAGAGGCGGATTAATACCTTTCCCAAGGGTATTTGCGCGTAAGTGAATGCAAGGAATTCAGCTGGAATTCGAACTCGGCTCCCCGATTCCTCCTTCCGAGTCGATATCCACTGCACCACAACGCACTGTGCCGTAAACACATAGTCGTAGATATCTAATCGAAGATCTGTGGACCTCTAGTGGTAGACCTATGGACGTAGACCTTCGTCTGTATTTATGGTTGACACCCGCCGATCACATTACTGTGAGGGGGATCCAAGGTGCATGCATACTCCTTACATATTCATTACAACGCGCGTGCACACACACACACACACACACACACACACAACAACAACAACAACAACAACAACAACAACAACAACAACAACAACAACAACAAAAATAGAACCCATTTCAGAATCAGTCAGTTAAGTGCCATACGTGATACACACTTGGGCGATCATGTCTCAAAAGAGACATGACTGACTGGGCAGAAGATTTTCCCACAATAGGTTGACATTACTTTCTGCGGTAAGCTGGTTGCTAACCAAAGCTATAGAACCTAATCTGTCCTATTGTTTGACCCATAGTTGGAGGAAAGAGACGGATTAATACCTTTCTTGAGGCTATTTGTGCGTAAGTGAATGCAATGAATTCAACTGATTTCTCGTTCTGATACGATACCCACTCTACCACAATACCTATCTTTAAATATATGTGTGGCTTCATAACGACAACCTGAATTTAAGTTCATGTGTCAAATTCAGGAAGAGCGTATTAAATATCCGCTATGTCAATATCGACTTTCATTTCCGTTTGCTATTTCTAATATTTCAGCATAGAGATGAAATATTAATTCCCATCGCTTCCTCACTGACGTCGGTTTGTCTTTATCAGTAATTCGCTTCTTGTTGAATTTTCTTGAATTCGTTCTAGTCTTGTCAAAGTTTCTGGATTTATGAGTTAATATTTCGAACCGCATTCCTCCCAGTGTTTGAAAAACGTGTTCTTTCTATCTTTTGCTTAACACGAGACATAGACTGTTCGGCATTCATATTGTGTGTTGGGGACAAATGAAAGGAGAAAAACTATCTATATACACCTTTCTATCTCCGTCTATTTCGACAGTAGTGTTTGGTGCCCGAGCAAGGATAAAAGCCCAATACACGAATGTGGATTTTCAAGGCTGGCATGCTATCTAATTTGAAGAATGGCGCAGCATAATCTTTATAAATCGCATCTACCTCCCATTAGCATGAGACAGGCTTGCCTCCCAGAGAGTAAAATACTACGCCTCCTTGGCATTACACTTTCGGCGGATCTCAAATGGAATGACTATATCGAATCCATTGCCAAATCTGCCGCTATGAAAGTCGGCTCTCTGTGCAGGGCCCGGAAGTTTTTCCCACCTGAATCTATTCTGCACATATACAAATCTACCATCCGCCCGTGTATTGAATATTGCTGCCATATCTGGTCGGGTGCCCCTGCTGCTCTCCTTGGACTTCTTGACAAAATACAAAGGAGGATCTGTAACGTGGTTGATACTGACTTGGCAGACCGGCTGCAACCACTCTTTCACCGGCGTGATGTGGCTTCCCTCTGCCTCTTCTACAAGTACTTTCATGGCTTCTGCTCCGATGAACTTAGGGCACTGGTGCCGCCTAAGCAGGAATTTACACGAGATACTAGATTAGCAACTAGGTACCACCCTTTTACAGTTAAACAAATAAGATGTAACCGTAAATTCTACTCCAACAGCTTCTTTTCTCGCGTTTCCCGCCTGTGGAACTCCCTTCCACAAGTCTGCTTTCCCGACAGCTACAATCTCCAGGTGTTTTAATGTAGGGTCAACAGACACCTCCTATCACACTAACTCCCAATTATTCTCAGAGCACTTTCATCTACCCAACCCTCATTCTCGGTATCCTTACCCGCCTATCACCCACCCTCTGACATTTCCTATATTTAACCATTCTCGGTATCCCTACCCGCCTATCACCCACCCTCTGACATTTCCTATATTTAATCATCCTTTCTCCACTCTATGTAGCCCCCTGCGCAGTAGTGGCAGTGACATGCCTTGCTCGGGGTGAAACGCTTATAAAAAAAACCTCATTTTGCATTTTAACTTAAGTTCGCCTCGATTCTTAACTTCTTCCGTTCGCGTCCGGGTTTTGATGATAAACTATATCCGGAAGCAAGGCTTCTGATCGGGACGATTTAAGGAGCGTGGAATCACCTTTGAATTACTTTTGTTCCCAGGTCCACTCTAAACCAGGATGGTAGCACCTGTTAGGGTCCCAGGTATGGGTAAATAATGAAACCCCAAACAGAAGTCAAAACATGAAAGTATAGATACATATTATAAGAAATTAATAGCAATACATTTTCATAGTAAAAAAATAGGTATTTACTAGCAATAGATTTTTTGAAAAAATAAATTACCAAAGCAGACTAGAATAACATTTCGGTTATAAATGTCCCATGAGGGAGTTGATGAGCCATTAAGCAAACCAAATTCTTTGTTTCTTTCGTTTCTTTTCCTTTTCTCTTATTCCGCTCTGTTTATATCAGAATTTGGATAAATTTATCTTGCTTGTCCTCTCCCTTTCTTTCTTCGTTTGTAAGTCTGCTCATATCTAACTATCTATCTATCTATCTATCTATCTATCTATGTTCGCAACCTGATATTTAACAAATGATTTTCTGTCACACTCTATAGCTTCCGCTTCGCTAGGTCTATTGCTGATGTACAAACGACTATCACCGACTACATATATCAGTCCCTTGATAAGAACGGCGAAGCCCAGACTACTGCCCTGGATATCTCGAAAGCGTTTGATAGGGTTTGACATGCTGACGTTCTGTGCTAGCTACAGGGTTACGGTATAACTGGACGATTGTTCTATATAATCCAATCGTTCCTGTCAGATCGTAAAATGATGGAGATTATGACTGGGCATACATCCACACTCTGTCATGTGAACGCGGGTGTCTCTCAAAGCTCATCCTAGCTCCTACTCTCTTCCTGATATTCATCACTGATCTTCCTGATGTAGCCAGTTCCCAAGTTGGCATCTACGCAGATGACACAACCATCTACTTCCGTCTCAATAAGAAATCTGCCTGTGTTGACAAAGTAGATCTTGCCTGTGCTCTTAGAAAGACCTCCAATCTGTGATGGATTGGGTTAAGAAATGGCCTGTAAATTTTAATGCTTCCAAAACGAAGCTGTTCTTCTTTAACCACCATAGAGAAGCTTTCCTACCTCCCATTAATATGGATCACTAGTCTCACTGAAAGCAATACCCTACGTCTCCTCGGTCTCATTCTCTCAGCCGATCTCAAGTGGAATAAATACATTGAATCAATAGCTACATCTGCTGCTAAGAAATTTGGGTCGCTATGCCGAGCCAGGACGTTTTTCTCGTCAGAATCCATCTGGTACATTTATAAATTTATCATTCGTCCGTGCATTGAATACTATTGCCATATCAGGTCGGGTGATCCTGCTGTTCATCTCGGGGCTCTCGACAAAATCCAAAGGGGGATCTGCAATGTAACTGGTCCCGATTAAACCTTCAGCCATTTTCTCACCGACGGAATGTGGCTTCTCTCTGCCTTCTCTACAAGTATTTTCACGGCTTTTGCTTTTATGAGCTTTATTTCCTGGTGCCCAGCCCTCATAAATTAACCCGTGCAACTAGATTGGCATATAAGTCCCACTCTTTTACCGCCAAAATAGATAAATGTAACCCTCAATTCTACTCCATCAGTTTCTTTTATCGCACTTCATACTTGCGGAACTTCCTCATGCTTGCTTCGCTGATAGCTTAAAAATATCGGATTAAATTAAATCCATTCAACCTAAGAAAAGGTTCCCCGTGAAACACATTTCACTCCTTGTCATGTCTTTTTATATTTTTAGGGAGCGCACTTTGCTGTATTTATTAATAACCAAGCGGAAGGATAATTAGGATTTCCTGGAAAAATTTTACTTTTTCAAACCGCAAATGATAGTCACGTCTTCAAACATAAAAGTATTGGATAATAAAATAACAATAACACAAAGTGTAATTTTATTAAAATATCTATAAAAGTAATGTCCATAGAAGCTACTTTACTGTAATCTTATATTATATTAAGCGGCGTATGCACAGACCATAACCAAAATATTGTACGCTATTTTGTGAGAGATTTTGAAAGAGAACATGTTTCTTTTTTATTACTGAAAAATCATGGCTCCTGTGTCCATTGTAAACAGAAAAGACCAACTGAGTAATGGTCAAGGGTGTAGAGGCCAGAAATTTTGTTATTAGGTCGCGGGATATGACAACAAACCTACCTACTTTTACTATATTGTACAGCACACACACACACACACACACTGTTACAACCACCAGCTTAAGCTGCTACTGATACGGTAATACTATAGGGTCTCTCGTCCTACTCTCTCACTCTTTACTACCCTTCCGTTTGGCAAAGGCGAGAGAAAGGATGAGGAGAGTAAAAAGATAGAGGGGAAGGAAAGCTTGTGTAGAGAGTGTGATGTAACGGACGGAGGAACTAAGTAACTAATTAAGGAAGGAACAAGCAGAATTATTATATGATAATGTGACTCACCGTCGGGTCTCTCTTCCTCTTTATCTCTATGCCCTTTCTCTATTTTTGTCTTTTTTCTGCCTATCGTTGTTGTTCTCTCTCTTTTTTCTCTCCCTCTGTCTCTATCGCTCTGTCTGTGTCATTCTGTCTTTATCACTCCCTATATTACCTATGTCTATCTATGATCTTTTCACTTTCCATTAAACTCTCTCTTGAACTCTGTCTCTGTCTTTCAATCTTTGCCTCTCTATCTGTGTCTCTCTATCTGTGTCTCTCTATCTGTGTCTCTCTATCTGTGTCACTATCACTCTATCATTCTCTTTTTTTATACCTATCTTCGTCTCTCTATCGCTGACTTTATCGCTGATTCTTTTACTCTTTCTTTATCTCTATTGCCTCTCGCTTCCCCTTTCTCTATTTTGTCTCTATTTTTCTTTCTTTCTCTCTCTTACTGTTTGTTTCTGTTTATATATCTGCCCCGCTCTCTAATTAACTCTTATTTATCTCCACTTTTCTCTATATTTCTCTCTTTGTCCCTATCTCGATCTCACTTTCTTTTTGTTATTCTTTCTTTGTCTGTCTGTCTCTGTCTCTCTGTTTTTGACCCTCGTCCTATAGAAATGATCATTTCTTTTTGTGGGGTATTCCTTCTGGAGATAGGTGATCATGGCCCTCCACCTCTTCCTGTCTCTAGTAGCTCTTAATAAGTTTTGTCGTGTTCTGCTATACATTTGCTGTCTCGTAGATGACGCACTATTTTCCTCTGTCTTTTAATCTATCTTTTGAGTATCAGATTCTTCAAGCCCTCTTTCCTCATTACGTGCTCCGGAAATTTCAACTTCCTCTTCCTGATGTTAAGTATAACTTTCCTTTTTGTTTCAATTCTCTCCAAAAATTAATTGTTGCTCACATGTTTGGTATCCTCACTATCCTTCTGTAGAACCACGTTTCTGTTACTTCAAGTCTCTTCCTCATTTTTTAGGAGATTGTCCAGCATTTGTTGCTATACTGATATCCTGTAACAGTTCAGTACTCTTTTCTTTGTCCTCCACCGAAACTTTTCTGTCTTTTAATACTTTGCTTATCTTTTGGAAAGCACCTTTGGCCTTCCCACTACCTCTTGGGATCTTAGTGTCGCACTCCACCACTTTGTTAGAACATATCTTAGATGTTTAAATCTCTGTACGTGTTGGTTACAATCTTAACAGCATAACGCAGTTATCACTGTGCTGATGTCAGACTGAGAAAGAAAACTACAGGAATCGCTACTTTGTGGGACAGACTCCCGCGGGGATTCTTCCTGGAACACTACAATTGTAACCTACTCTTTGGTCAATTGTTATATATCATCTATATGATCATAGTCTTTACTTTCCACTTTAATCTCTTATATTAATATTACACATTTAATTCAATGACCCGGTACCTTGAATATCTCTTAATCCTTGTATTGGATGAATATTCCTATAAAAATGTACACGTTAGTAGAGGAAAGCAAGAAGAAGAGACTAACTATTAGCTGCAAAAAAAAAAAAAAAAAAAGACTATATAAGCGCCACCAAGTGGAACAGTCCAAGTTGCGAGTTGTGAATTGGAGATGTCCACATCTCCATATCTTGCCCTAAGCTCGGTTATAATAGGGAGAAAGTTAACATCCTAACTCCGTAAATAGTCAACCGAGTAAATTTAATGAACAAAGCTAATGACATTTAAATTTGAGGTAAACATTGTTCCGTATCGGGAGTTTCATTTGCGAACATTTTTACTTCTTTTTTATAGAAATGATTATAATACTTAATCGAAGTAATATTACTAATTAAGATACTAATTAAGATAATGTGTAGATGAGTGATGCGGGTAAGAGTCGGAAAACTGAAAAAAAAAAACAAAATAATAAAAAAAGCAAAAAGAAAATAGATAGAAATCATGCAACAAAAATAGATTGTTTGAAAAAGAGAAATGGAGAATACGGAAAGCAACAGTAGAAAGTAATTTTGAAAAAAGAAATATTGAGGACAACGCGAAACGAACAGATCAAAAAATCAATCGACAGCGGCAGAGAAAGTAAACATACAATCGAACAAGTGAAAGACAAAATTAAGGCGAACAACTTGGGAAGGTTGTTTTTTATGCCATCCAAATTTTGTGAGATTCTGTTGAGTGACTATTTCTATCTGAATTGAGAATATACAGAAAATATTCTTAAAAATCTTCGAATAGTTTACTACGGTTGAATTAGAAATTGGGAAAATTGAAAATAATTTCAGTCCTACAGAAACGAACCACATTAATTAATTCAAAATAACTATATATATATATATATATATATATATATATATATATATATATATATATATATATATATATATATATATATATATATATATATATATATATATATATATATATATATATATATATATATATGTATATATATATATATATGTATATATATATTTTCTAGACATATTCTATTAAATATAAGAGACAATGAATGTCTATTATGTTTAATCATGAGCCGTTCTAAACGTCGTATTTTTGCTTTAATTTCAGTTGAAAATAAAGACAAAAATTCTCCAACATTTGGATAATTATTTATTGGTTTTCTTCTAAGCTTTCGGCTCACATGAGCCATCTTCAGAGAGGTAGTTTAAACTGAAATATTATAAAATCCACCATCACCGATGATTTTATTTTGTGTTGACATAAAACTCCGCTTGGCAACGGCAATAGTTACCAAAAATAATAAACGCAGTTCTTAAGTTTGCGATGCGGTTTTATGACGTCACACCGCGGGATAGCGCGAAATGACAACAAAACCATCTAGTCAAATGCAATGTAATATGTTATTTCCTGTTTTAAAGTTGATTTTATTGAGTGTTGGTTGTTTTGATTTGATGTACATGGCCTCCAATATCTGCAGGTTCCTCTTACTGTGTGTATGAGTAAGGATCACCGTATTGTTGATCCTGACGAGCCGTTGTGCGAAACCGCGGTCGGTCTTGGCGATCTTGCTATTTTGTTAGTATATATATATATATAATGTTTTAGAACATGTACATAATTTCTTCTATATATGTCCTCTTCTCTACAATCATATGGCTGTTTCAGTGTTTCGACTTCAAACACATCATCGGGAGAAATAAAGGTTTGGAATCATTCTCTGTTTATATTTGGTTCGTTGTTGTTGTGGGGGTTGGTTGGGGTTATTGGTAATTAAGTGAATATATTTCTCGTTTTGACCGTTATAGACTTTTGAAGAATCTGGTGCGTAAGTGTGAAATTGTTGATTAATTGTATTATCTGTTGGAATGTACGTTTTATCGGTCGGTCGGGTATGTCTTTTGGTTAGAGTTTCTAAGAGGGCGCCGTGTTGAGTTGTCATTTTTATGGTTGGCTATCGTCTAATTGATTGATGTCTTCTGTTAATGGACCTAATTCATGTATTCACTTTGATCCTGTGTCTAGGTTTTCACTTTGGGGTTTCTTAGATAGCCGTGAAAGGGGTGGGGTGTTTTTTCTTTCCAATTTTGATTTTTTCGGTATGGAATATTTTTTTATTTTATAGGTTTTTTTTAAAATATATTTTTTTAATATTTTATAGTCAAGTTTGGAGTATTTTTGTATTTAGGCGAAGTTATTTCAAGAAATCTTAATTTTTATTTTTTAGGAAGTAAATGCAAATTGGCGTTTTACCAGATTTTTGTATAAAGTTGTATGTTTAATTTAATTTTAAGTTTAGAGGGTCGGTTTTTTCTTTTAATTTTTTTTATATTCTTTTTTCTATAAATTATCGTTTGAAATTCTATTTATTCCTTTTAATTTTTTAAATATTTTATTTATTTAGATATTTTTGAGGGCATTAGATCTTGCTTTAAGGATTTATTATATCGATTTTTTCTATAGCATTTTTTATCTTTTATAATAATAAACAATCTCTATTCAAATTTCCAGTACTTTTTAGTGTGATTGTAGGGTTAGATCTTACGTGTGCTTACAGTTTATTTTTGTGTATGATATAATTATTCTGAAGTAGTATATTTTTAATCTTGATTTTGAATATATGAATTTTGATTCTATTTCAATTTTGGGAGCCATTTGTTTAATTTTTGATTTTTTTAGTACGGAATATTTTTGTATTTAAGTAAGGTTATTGTATTAAGTAAGGTTATTGGTGTAGGCTTTAGTGATAGACTTTCCTTTGAGGATTTATTGGATCGATTTTTTCTATAGCATTTTTTAACTTTTATAATGAGAATATCTAATCAAACTCTTAGTATTTCTTAGCATGATTGTAGGGTTAGGTCCCTAATGTGCTTGCAGTTTACTGTGGTTTCGTGTCTCTGATTTAAGAGCTTGTTACTATTTATATATTTAAGGATCTCTATTTTTTCTCGAAGGCAAAGAAAGCATGGCTCCTTTATAGATTTTCCTGTTCTTGCTTTTTTGAGAATTTTCCATTTGACCTTAGGTGTTTTATTTTCGTTTTTTAATTTCCAAAAGTGTTTGGAGAGAGATGTAATGTTTTGTTTTTCTTTGTTATTGAAGGATGAGAGGTGATTGTAAAAGCGCTTTTTAAATACGTTCATGGTATTCCCAATATATATTTTGTCATCTTTAGGATTTTCGAAGGGTGAAATCGAACACATATATATCAGAGATTTCGTCAGACATTTATTGGCCATGGGGCATTGGTTGGGGTTTCTACAGTTACAGAGGTTGTTATCATGGGACGGGCTTGTATTAGTGTTGGATTTATTTTTGCTGTGTATTTTTAATATTTTAGTGTTATGCATTTTTATTATTTTTTCTAGATTATTAGAACAGCTATAGCTTAATTTTATGGTATTTTTATTAAAGATTTTGCTTAGAGGGTTAATTTTGGGAAAGTGCTGCTTCTCTACTAATTTAAGAAATTTATGTCCCAGCTTGAAATTAACTGATTGGTTGAATGGAGGGTTATACCAGATTATTTTCCTGCTTCTATTTCTGCTTTTTGGACTTTTGAGTTTCTTCACAAAACTGATTTTTGATGATTTATACCCGCTTTCATTGAGGATTCTATTATAAATTACCTTGTGCTTATCAAATATCTCTTTGTTGGATGAGTGTGTGTTAATGCGACGTTCAACTGATGATGGGATGTGCTTAACAATGGATGGTGGGTGATTAGAGTTGGGGTTTATATATATTGGGTTAGCGTTGTTTTTCATGTAAGGTTGGAAAGTGTTCGATACTAGGTCTAATGTTATGTCTAGGAAGTCTACTTGCTTGATATTGTGGTTAATTACTACGTTAAGGCCAAAGGATTTAAAAACTCTATGGATTAATTTTCTGGTTTTATCAACCTTACCTCCAGTAGATTTATCAATTATCATCAGTCCGTCGTCCCTATACAATCCTATCCTGCTCGTTTCTATTTCCTTATGTGTAGTTAAGTTGTACAGTAAGAATAATCCGGTTAGATCCGAAGCTTCTACTGAATCCAGTGCACCCATGAATAAATCAAAGTTCTCTTTTGAGTTCTTAGTCCACTGTTCGTTGTTGTGGATTATAACTGATTTCCTGCAGCTCCGGATAATTTTGATCTCATCCTCTGTGATGTCCGAGTAAAACTCAGCGAACTCCAGGGCGAGGCTCAATAGGTTCTCTGAAATTGATGGGTAGAAGTCCACAATGTCAAATTGCAAGAAAGTGGCCTTATTCTTTCCACCAATTTTTTCAAACCACTCGATTACGTCTACCGTACCTTTCCACTGCGTTAGTTTAATTTTGTTTTTTATTTGTTGGTCGACTCTTTCCAATATTGTTTTACTTATTCTACCTATTTCGGATTTTGTGGGGTTTATTATCCGTGTGGGTAATTTGTTGTAAAAATCAGGTTTGTGGTCCTTCAACAGTACATATGCTTCTTTCGTTGCTATTTTGGGGACTCGGTCACTTATTTTCAGTTTGTCCGTAATAAGTTTATATATATATATATATATATATATATATATGTGTGTGTGTGTGTGTGTGTGTGTGTGTGTCAATTCAGTGGGGTTTCAATATTGGATAGAAGCAATCAGATGTGTAACCGTACTGATGAGCTGTGATACAGCGAAACACATCTGTCTGCGGATGACTATTTACGCTTACACCCCGATTGAGCCCTGTGGCGGAATGGTAGACTTTAAAAAAACAGTAGCTACTCAAGCATCTACGCATCGTTCATTCAGTAATGAATTTGAACACTCTCAGCTTCTGGCGTATGTTTACATTGTATATAACACGCTAAAACTCCGCATTCTTCTACCGAGCACCCATAGCGCAGTGGGAGAATCGCCGACTGATGTCAATGCAGTCAGGTTTCAATCCTGGCTAGAAGCAATCGGATGTCTAACCGCACTGATGAGCTGTGATACAGCGAAACAGATCTGTCTGCGGGTGACTATATATATATATTTGAATATGCATACAGGTTATTTTAGTAGGTACTCATGTTTGAGTTGACATCCGTATTTTTTTTATCGACCGGCCTAGATCAAGATGTCCCATTGCATATTTTTCTATGTTTATGTGTGCATATATACATTTGTGTTTGTGTATGTGTGTGTGATGAAAAATGGACGTGTACCGTTTATCAGTTGTCATCTCACTGAATCTCAACGCTCCCCACCCAATCGAACCTCCCATACATATAGATTGGTGTAGAATCTCATTTTCCCAAATCAAAAATATTGTATTTCAAGTCTGTCTTCCATGCAGTCGTCAATTTAAGCATGGGTATCCTGCTCACTCACTCACTATCTTTTTTCTGCTAATGCTGTTGTGTATGGCCGCTCATACACAAGCATTATATTATAATCTGTAAAAGCCTTTGTGGTTTAACTCAGTCAATAGTTACTTACCAAACAATAAGTTTTCTCTAAAAAGTCATTGATAAGATAACTTTTTTGCTTCTCGACATAAGTGTAACAATGTAAAAAACGACCCCTTCTTGGAAAGAACGAATTCTAGGAGATTTAAGGTGAATTGTTTACAACAATTTGGAGCGCCAAGGGTCCTGTTGAAATTAACAATTCCAAAATCCAGCCTACACCCAAAGAAAGTAATGCTGTATGTCTGGTGCGATTGAAAGGGAATTGTATATTATGAGCTCCTTTCGTAAAATCAAATCCTATTTCCCAACTGAGATGGTTAAGGGTTGCACGCGATAAAATGTGTCCAGAATTGGCCATTCAGAAATGAATATAGGGCGCAGTGCCACGACCGAAACCTCTTGCCCTCAAATGGCTTTTCACCTTTGGAATAGCACTCATTTCGCGTACAAAATTCACTTAATTGGAAGTACTACGATTCTCTGGAAACCTCTACAGACCATATAAAGGAAATCAATACGCAGAAAATATCATGTTTGGGGAGTATGGAATCGTGAAGAGCTTCAAAGATAGCAAACTAAAGGGAAACAAAATGACACATACATGGCGTTAAATAAATCACCGTACAAATAAATATTGTCTTTGAAATTCACTTAGAAACTACAATATGAAGTTGCGTTCCGATCTAATATAAATATATTTCGTGTATTGGTAGTTGGATCAAATATCTTGGAAAACTAGAGTCGACTTATACACCAGGAATATAAAAATGAATATATCATCCGAAAAAGTCAAGTCTAATCAACTTATATACGAATATATCTTATTTGATACCCGTCATTGTCCCGGCTGTGTATATTTCCTTTTCTTCTGTGTGTCATGCAGTTGTTCCAAGAAAAAATCTGCAATGTTATTGGTCTTGGCCTAGCATCTCGGTTTCAGTCACATACCCACTACTATAATATAGCTTCTCTGTGCTTTCTCTATAAAAGAATCCAAAGAAAACTGCATGGGCATTGGTCTTGGTTTGGTATTTCGGCTTCAGTCACCTACCCATTACTGTAATATAGCTTCCTTGTGCCTTTTCTATAAATATTTTAATGGTAATGGTTCTGATTAGCTTTTCTCGTTTATAATTTAAGCGCAGTACTAAATTAGCTGTTAGGTTTCATAATTTTACAGTTGATATTATTGGATGTTACCATAATTTCTATGCTAACAGTTTCTTCATTCGAAATTCTCGCTTGTGGTAATCTCTTCCGGCTTATTAAAATCAGTCTCAACTTGATGATGGTTCACTTTCATCTTGGCCACCACAAAAACAATGGCGATAGTCAAAGACATCTTACCATTATTATTATTATTATTATTATTATTATTATTATTTTCTTTCTCTCACTTCTCTTAGGTGGAACTCTTTTCTTGCTTCCTAGTCAATTTGATTTTCAAAAATGTGATGTCAATCGTTATCTTTTGTGTTTTATTGTTCTCTCTCCTCCATAATATTTTTCTTTCTTCTCATATTCCTTCATAACCCCCTTGCATCTTAGTGGCTTTATTGCTTTGCTTAGAGTGAAATGATTAAAAATGCTTAAGAAATTAAGATTTATCTTGTCTGTCACATTCAATGAAACATGTATAAAAGAAGGTTTGCTATCCATATACACAATATTCAAAATTTGAGCTGTATATATCACCTGACAAGTTAACAGAATAATTCCATCACGCGCTTTTTTTCTTTCAATCTACATTTTATATACTTTCTTTCTTTCATTCCATTATTCTAAGAATTCTTTTATTCTGAACATTTCTTTATTCTGATCATTCCTTCATTCCTAATTTTACTTTTCTTTCCTTATTCTGTTCCTTCTCTGCTCTTTCATTTCTCACCTCTTCTTCTTTTTTGTCGTTTCCATTTCATCTGGTCTTTCGTTCTGTTTATTCCTTCAATTCCATTGTCTTTTTCCTTCTTTACCTCTTTCCTCTATCCATCGATTTTATTAAGGATTTATTCTTTGTAGATCTTATGCCAGGTGAACTAAATCAAAAGTAAAAGAATGGACTAGAAAAGGCAGCCGAATACTCGGTGTGCTTGTGTGTTTGTGCCATTAATCTTCATCTCATGGAATCAGGGAATCAAGGATAAACGAATGATCGATACGTATTCATATGACGGAATGAATGCAGGATAAGCTGATGTTGCAATGGCTATAAATCGTCTAAATATATATAAATGGATGCGAAAACAACAACAACAACAACACGAAGATCCGTTTGAATGTCTTCTTTGCATCTTTATTAAAGGCTGAAGCCAAAATAAAGACACCGCGAGAGAAATGTACTCATTTGCATTCACCAATAAAAGAAAAAATAAAATACAGACAGATAACTATTCGATAAGAGAACACCATATTTTCGATGTATAAAACGCATTAGTGTGAGTTTAAGAAAGAAAGCCAAACGGGGTCTAAGGATTTACGATGCAGGTTTAATTGCACTAAATTCGGGTAATAATGGCTGTACGTTTTTGGGGAGGAAATACGTACTATACACTGAAAAATGACATTCATTATGTGTGTGTGTGTGTGTGTGTGTGTTTGTGTGAGTGAGTGAGTGAGTGAGAGAGAGAGAGAGAGAGAGAGAGAGATGACAGGGAATCAATATTTATTTGATTGAATAAGGTCTTAGACATAGTTGCAGTGACGGAGCATTTGTCAGGGGCGATATAAAAAACGAAACAGGTAAACGAAACGAAACGAAAAACTAGACGGAAAGGAAGAAAAAAAGATTGAAAGCAATCAAGAAATTTATATGGAGAAAACAAATCAGGATCTCAGCTGCGCCGCGATCCTAGGACCGCGTTCGGTCATATTACTGATAATGGTTATAATGAGACTATGAATTGATTAAGAGACTATCTATAACGACAACGCCACTTATTAATACTAATTCATTTCACAAAATATTTAATCCCAAATATTCTTGTGTGATCATGGTTATCCACAACTTCCTGTTCACTGAAGCTCTTAGTAAAGTGTGTCTCTTTGTCATCTCTCCTAATCCCTTTTCTGCTAAACATTTACAAAAGCTCTTGAGAAAGGTTATTAGCTGCTTTCCTCTGTTTCTTTTGCCTTTTACATGTCCTGTGAATGTTTAATTTTTCAAACCGTCTTTCCTCATTATGGGCACTAGAAATTTCAATTGCCACATTTTTAATGTGAAATCGCAACTTTATACAATATTAGTGTGGCTTACTACATATCCACTTGTCATCCAGATTATTAGTTTAGTCAGACTGGTTCTCACAAAGAACTCATTTATTGTGGCCTTGTGCTAGATTAACCTCAGCTACAAAGGCCAGCGTTGGAGCGCATGTGTAGTCGCTTCAATATAACTAATTTAGTCCGATGAAGTCCCCAATGAGGAAACGCGTTACTAGTAAATCCTTTCCACTTTATACAATTTACCAACCAATATTGTTCTTGATATATAAGAATGTATATTGTTATCTTATTCATGCATTCACACACACATACACACACACAAACACACACACACACACACACACACACACATATATATATTGTATTTGGTAACAATCTCTCTTTTATACAGGTTTCATTAAAAATAACAGACAAGGAATAATCATTAAGTTTATTTATAATAATTTTTCATTTGTTCGTATATTTTTTTATTTATTTTCAAAGCTTTTGTATTTTCAAGCGCTTTTGTCTATACTTTTAGTCATTATCAAGAATTAATTTTGTTTAACTTGTAAATAAACACGTGGAAAGTTTATGCTTATAGATTCTTGTGTATATTAAATTCCGAACACGGTAAGCACATTGTTACCGTGTTCATGATTGTAGGGTTTCTCTTTTTTATTAGTAATGCGTCCATTATTTTTAATCTTCTTTTGCATGTGTAGGATGTTATTATGTATGTATTATCAACGAGGATATCACGGATAGGTCCTGGAAGATTTTGATGTGTGTTTCAGTGAGAAAGGATGAAACTGTTGTTGGTAACGTGTCAGGTCAATATTCTCGCCAATTTTGTGGTAGTATAATCAATGTAATTGTTTACGGATTCAGGTAGTTGACGAACACAAATTCTTCAGTGGAAATATAAATTCATAAACGTCACTGGTTCTCTGCAGTTTAGATTTTGCAGATGAATTATTAATATTGATAATGTGGTTGGCAGTTTTTATGTTTTTATAAAAGATAATTTAATTTTCTTGCTTGAATTGGTCGGTGTTGCATAATTTCGGATGATATTGTGAAGATTCTTCCTGTCTGCAGTTATTGTGCATTTGATTTTTGTCAAAAATATTAATGTTATTGTTTTTGTACCGCGTGTTTGTGGTTGTCATTGGTTACGTTAGGAAGGAAAAGCTTGATATGGTAATCAATAAATAATTAATTAAATAATAAATAAATAATTTGAAAAGTCGTTGTTGACAAGCGTTTGTTTCAAATTGTGTATTTCTTTGAAGAAAAGCGGTTGACAAGATCAATTCTCGTAAGCTTTCGTGAGGAAAGTTTTAATGACACCAATTTTATATCAAAGAGGACATTGACTAATAAAATCAAGGTGGCAAGAATTTTTGCTCGGGTTTTTTTTATATCCTGAAGTTGTAAAACTATTATTACTAGAATCTACAAGAACATCCAGAAATGGGATTTGTTTTTTTATTTAAGCTCATATGTGAAATTGATAGCAGAATGTTTTTCAGAAGAAGTTTTAAGATAATCGATTTCGTTTTTTGTTTTCAGCTAAAAGGAAAATATCATCAACGTTTGTGGTACAGTGGATATCGGCTCGAACGAGAAACCGGGGAGCCGAGTTCGAATTCCAGTTGAATCCATTGTATTCACTTACGCGCAAATAACCTTGGGAAAGGTATTAATCCATCTTCCTTCCAGTTATGGGCTAAATAACAGGACAGATTGGGTTCTATAGCCTTGGGCGACAACCAGTCTACCGCAGAAAGCAATGGCAAACTACTGCGGGATAATTCTTCTGCCCAGTCAGTCATGTCTCTTTCGAGACATGATCGCCCAAGCGTGTTTCACGTATGGCACTTAACTGACTGATCGAACATATATTTTAGGTTTAGTAAGTTTTTAAAAACCCCATGTTCTCAACATGGGACATAAAAGTTTGAGAAGCACGGACCAAGAGGGTTTTCCATATTTATACCATTAATTTGGGTTTAAATATTGCAATGATGGTCGTAAAATGGTACTTTAGTGGTGAGTGCAAGTAAAAGATTTTTAAGAATTTTGAAATTGATAGATGTGGGTGGGATTGAATTAGGTTTTTATACAGAGTTAATTATTATGTCTATAGATTCAGCAACGGGTACATGAGTAAACGGATTTTCGACGTCAAGCGATGCGAGGGTGCCACTGTTTAGTGCAGTAGATGTAAGAATTTGAAGAAATTCGTGGGTTGATTTAATACTATAATTAGTAGAAAGGTAAGGGGTGATAATATCATTAAGGAATTTTGATAATTGCTATACAGGTGTTGGAATCCGAGAAATTATAGACCGTATGGTGTATCCAGGTTTATGTATTTTCACATTATGTATACAGGTTGATAATCACCAATAATTTTGCTGATTTTCATGGATCCTACAACAGCATTGTTGGATGTTATGAAGTAGCTGAAGAGAGTGACAAGAAAGGACTACAAATAGACTACAAGAAAACAGAATGCATGGTCATCAGCAAAAAGGGCAGCCCAATATGCCAATTACAGGCGAGGGACTCTAAAATCAAGCAGGTACAGAAATTTAAATACCTAGGAAGTGTTCTAACAGAAGACGGAAAGTGAGATACTGAGATCCGAAGGCGAATTGGCATGGCGAAAGAAGCATTCCAGAAGTTGAGTAAAGTATTAAGAAACAGGACAATTTCGCTAGAAACAAAGAAGAGAGTACTGGATTGCTATGTGATATCGGTTCTTCAATATGGCAGTGAATGGGGGACAATCTCATTAACGATGAAGGAAAAACTTGAAGCAACTGAAATGTGGTTCTACAGAAGGATGTTGCAGATATCATGGACCGAGCATGTGACCAATGACGAGGTTTTGGAAAGGATGAAGACGAAAAGGAAATTAATACTGAGCATCAGGAAGAGACAACTAAAGTTCCTGGGACATGCAATGAGAAAAGAGGGCTTGAAGAACCTGATACTAACAGGCCAGATAGAGGGGAAAAGAGACAGGGGAAAGCAGCGGATAACATATTTGAAGGAGCTGATCAGGTGGATGACGCAACGAGGGTTGCATGGTGCAACAGGAGAAAGCGTGCTAAGAGCCACCAGGGATAGGGAGATGAGGAAATCCATGGTAGCCTACGTTCTGAAAGGACAAGGCACATAGAAGAAAAATATATATGCCAACTGTTTATAAGAAATTATAATGTGGATATAAAATGGGGGATCAATTCTATATTATAATCAATATATAACTGATCCCTCATTTTGTGGCCATGCTAGTTTCTATACATTTATATTGTAGATTTATGGTCTTGAGCTTGTGGATAGCAGAACGGGGTTTGGGTGGCGCAATAGGAGAAAGCGTGCTAAGAGCCACCAGGGATAGGGAGAGGTGGAAAGCCATGATCGCCTACGTCCCGGAAAGGACATGGCACATAAAAGAAGAAGAACGTAAGTTTTAAGCGTTTCAGTGGAGTTTCTATTTACTTTTTTGAATTTGGATCGGTCATCTATGACTGGAGTTGAGCTGCCAGGTCGGGATCATTTTTATTGCAGATTCTCGGTTGGATTTTGTCAAGAAGCCCGAGATGAATAGCAGGGACACCCGACCAGACATGACAGCAGTATTCAATGCACGAGCAGATGGTAGACTTACATATTGGCATAATGACTGGTATAGAATTTCCATTTCAGTGGTATCCTCTTTGATAATCCATACATAATAGCACCATACACATGCAAAAGAAGTTTAAAAATAATAGAGGCATTACTAATAAAAACATTTATAACAAAATTGAACGCACGCACCTACGCACGCACGCACACTTGATCTTTCCCAACCGCATATGGATATATTCTGCGTCCTCTTATTTTTGAACCCCTAAGCTCCATGTGGAGTATAGGGCCACAGATTCACCACATTAGGTGTTGGTGCGGTAGTTTCAGTAGCAAGTAAATTTTGAGGGGTGTAGTCCTAAAGCCTATTGGTTTTGAATTCTGTGTTGCCATTCTCCTAACTTGGTTGCCAACAAAAGCTAAAGAAGACAGTCTACTCTGCTATTTCACCAAAGTTGTGGTTGGAGAGAAGAAACTTTGTTTTTAAAGTGAATGCTTCGGTTGAAGTTTGAACCCGTCTTGCCTTTCCACATTTAGAAATGATAATTTTAAATACGCAAAAAAATACCAAGAGGAGATTGAAAGTGTGTGTGTGTGTGTGTGTGTGTGTGTGAAGACACTTGAAGATCCGCCAAAATTTACTGTTGGCAGACATGACCTTGACAATACCAGCAATATTTTGTTGCTTGTAGATTTTGAAAGTACATTGAGATATGATAGTCGAGAATAGCAAGAAGAAAGGACTAACACTTAAAAGTAAGAAAGCGGAATGATTGTCACTTTTCGGACAAGGTAGTCGAGCAAAGTAAGAAGAAAGGACTAATTCTCAACAGCAAGAAGACCGAATGCATGTTCATCATGCAAAACGGAGAGCCATTTCTAAAAGCAACAAGCTACATTTCTCCAAACATGCGTGGTCCTTTGCAAGCATTCACGTGATGCTATTCGACCAATCCAAATCATTGGAGTTCGAGAAAAAATATTCCTTCTCCATTTGAAGTTCATTAGGAGTGAAACCTACAAATTTCAGCAGCACGTACCCCCCCCCACCCCCGCCATATTTACGGAAAAAATTTTTGGAACACAAAGAAATACCCGTATAGTGAGGATGCGCCAAGTAAATACGGCTAGTTTTATAAGTTCCAATATTTCTACACACACAAGACACGCATATTTATTTTACTAGCAGTATAGCCCGGCGTTGCTCGGGTGTAATGAAAGCTTTAAAACTAATCCATGGTCCTGGAGCTCAGACTCTTTGGGCGATGGCAAGAAAAACTAAAAAGCAATAGTTGTTTCCAGTTAAAGACTGAAAGAAAAAAAATGAATGGATGTAAGTCAAATTTTCATTTCCTGGTATCGATATCGAATAAGTTTTTTTCGTTGTAAACTGAATTTTGAAAGCTAAATAAGTCCGCTGAGTAAATGGTATCATGGCTGAGACTAAGAACTACAATTTTACCTACTTAGAGCCAAACCCGAAGCAAAAACTAAAATAAAAGGGCTGAAAAAAATACCGACATACAGGCAGTTAAACAGATACACACGCAAACATCCTGCCTTTTATATATATATATATATATATATATATAATCGATTTTCTGCACTATTGTAAGAACTGCAACCTTGAAACTTCTGAATATCGTTTCTTATGTCTTTGTCTATGAGTGTATCAAATTTGATTAAAATCGGACCATTACTTCTATAACCCGATTTTTTCGATTATCGATTTTTATCGGGGGTACCTCGACACAAAATCTAGCTAAGAACACTCGCAGACGCTTATACTACTACTGTGTAAATTTTTAAGAAAAACGGTTCAGCCGTTTCGGAGTTTATAGGTAACGGACACACAGAGACACACACACAGAGACACACACACACACACACACACACACACACACACACACACACACACACACACACACACAGGGTCAAAGTTTCTTTTATAAATAAGTTTAGATTTAGATTGATTTAGATTTTCGTGGCCGTTATTCTTGAAGTGGCATGTACAATACCGGCCATAATTATTTGGCCACCCCAGGGTTTTAAAAAAATGATATATTTCATACTACTTTGTAGTATTTATTGCCAAGTGAATAATTGTAAATGAAAATAGAATTGTTCTTTTGTTAATATTGTACAATAACATGAGCAAAAAATGAATTTGTAAATATTTAATAATTACTTATATTGTAGTTTCATGAATGAAAGAATGAAGAAAATTTAGGGTGATTCGGATGAGTTCATCTTTGCTTCCTTGCCTTGTAAAATTTTGCAAAGTAATCATAACAAAAGAACCATTCTATTTTCATTTGGCAATAAATATTAAAAATAGTATGTAATACATAATTTATTAAAAAAAAAACAAAAACTAATAATTTTGGCCGGTAGTGTATATCTACCGAGGAGGGGTATTTATGTTTACAGCAAAACGATACACAAAGAAAGCAAATATTATGCACTGGCAAAATAAAATACCGATGGCTGTAAGTTGCTGCCGCTTGTAGACTGATGGCTGCTGCATATCTCATCCATAGCATGTCGTCTGTATCGTGGCATAAACAATACATTCTCTTTCAACGGAGTTCAGTTCTTCGTTTGTTTCAATCAAAAGAAAGAAAAAAAACATGGCCGCATTGTTAGTTTCGCCACTTACTGTTTACGTCTGTTTTTTTCCCTCTCTTTCATTCTCCTCCTCTCTCTTTCTTCCTCTCCCTCTCTCTCTAGTGGCCACTATAACTGTTTAGGGACCCTTATATCCACAAAATTTATTTTAAATAAACGTTGTGGTGCAGTGGATATCGTCTCGGAACGAAAAATCGGGGAGCCGAATTCGAAATCCAGTTACAATTCATTGCTTTCACTTACAAATACCCTTGGGAAAGGTATTAATCCGTCACTTTCCTCCAGTTATTGGTTAAATAACAGGACAGATTGGGTTCTATAGCCTAAAAAACAGCCTCATAATTTCTTAACAAATTTCTTTGTTATATTTTTGACACTCAAAGCTCAAATTTGCAAAAGATAAACAAAATTCAATATTTTCACAAGGAAAGAAACATTTTTGCGATTTTGTGTTGATTTGAATAAACTCGTTCGCTGGTATTTCAGCGTTAATGGTCCTTGAAAATCCGGTGTTCTCCATAATTTACTTTTAGTTGTTTAATTAGATCCAGTTATGAAGCGGATATATAATATTAGGTTTTTAAGACATCATTTTTGACATAGTTATTTTAGAATGAGACCGAGATTAAATTCTTGCGTTCGTTATTTGTGGTCAGATTGAAGTCATCAACACCAACGATGCAAATATATGAAAGACATAGTACTTTTTCACACTGTCTACATTGATATGAAAAATAACCATTATCAATCCTCAAATGTCATTCGATGTTCATTTGGTCTTTTATTATTGAAAACAATAAGTAATACTGACCTTCCACGGCCGATTGAATCAGATACGGACTCAAACACTTGCAGGCAAACAAATGGATGAATGGACCGGCGCAGAAGTAATGATAAATAACTTCCGGAAAGAGATTAAAACGAGGCTTGGTATCGTACGAGAGCGAAACGAGAAGATTAGGCGTCGTTTCAGGAGATTTATATTTGGATATGAATTTAGGATTATCTCCACTCAATGACATACAGATTTGGGGGGTGGAGTTTTCGGACAGGGGGTAAAGCAGAACGGTTTCTTTTGATTATTTGAGAAGATGAGTTGAGCCCAGATCCTGCGTTCAGCGTAACCGCTCTGTAGGCTAGATACGATCGATGAAGATCAATCGATCGATGAATCCATCTGGATTAGCAAGTACGTAAAGTTAGAAAGTGGCCTTGAAATTGCATCAACATTTTCTCTTTTGTCTCTTTTAATTTCTTTTTCCTCAAATTGTATCTTATTTTATTTCTCTTTCTCAATTTTTGATTTAAATTTAAATTTGTCTTTCTTTCAATCTTATTATTTTCTCGCTCTCTCTCGATCTCTGTCAATCGTTCCTTTTTCTTTCATCTTTTTTCTTTCATTTTTTTTATAATCATATCGCCCCAAGCAAGATATTTTACTGCCACTGTTTTGCAGGGGATTACATAGAAGGAAAATTCTGAGAAATAGTGACAGGTTATAGGGGGTGTCAGGAAGTGGGTAAGTGAAGGATGAGAATACTGATGAGAGTGGAGTAGACGGAGAAAGCAGCATGAGAGAGAGGATGCAGGTTAGTGAGATAGGAGATGACTATTGACTTTACATTTAAATTCTTGGAGATTGTAGCTGTCGGAAAAGCAAGTAAATGGAAGGAAATTCCACAGGCAGGAAGTGCGAGAAAAGAAGCTGATGGAGTAGAATTTGCGTTTACAATTTATTGGTTTCACAATAAAAGGGTGGGACTTAGTTGCTAATCTTGTGGCTCGAGTAAATTCATATATAGGGTGCACCAGTGAGCTAAGTTCATCGGAGCAGAAGCCTTGAAATTATTTGTAGAAGAGACACAGGAAAGACACACTTCGTCGGTGAGAAAGTGACTGTATTTGAGCTGCTAAGTTGGGATCTATCACGTTATAGATTCTCCGTTAGATTTTGTTAAGGACACTTTGGTGGCTAACAAGGACATTAATTGTCATTAATTTTCTTTCTTTCTCTTCGTTTGTCTAGTTTCCTCTTCTTTCCTTATTTTATTTTTTATTTCATTCTCTTAAAATTCTTTTTTCTTTTTTACCTTTTTTACTTGTGTTATTTTTTTTTATTCCTTTCACAAGTTGAATTTCCTTCTTTTCCGTTTCTGCTTTCTTTTCTCATTCCGATTGTTTTTAAAGTGTTTTATTCTTTTTCTTTCCGTCTCTTTTCTCAGAACTTCTTTCCCTTTCTCCTCTCCTTTCTTTCTTTCTTTCTTTCTTTCTTTCTTTCTTTCTTTCTTAATCTAACTCTAATCTAAACTTATTTATACATGGACACTTGTCTCGATGTGTGTGTGTGTGTCCGTTACCTATAGACTCCGAAACAGCTGAACCGTTTTTCTTGAAAATTTACACAGTTGTACTATAAGCGTCTGCGAGTGTTCTTAACTAGGTTTTGTGTCCAGGTACTCCCGATAAATATCGATAATCGAAAAAATCGGATTATAGAAGTAATGGTCTGATTTTAATCAAATTTCATACACTCATAGACAAAGACATAAGAAACGATATTCAGAAGTTTCAATGTTGCAGTTCTTACAATAGTGCAGAAAATCGATAATATATATAGATGTAAACAAACTCTCTCCACGGACGCTCTCGTGAAATACGTTTCTAATTTAAATTTTAAAATCATTTGTTTCTGATGAAGGACCGAGGACGGTCTGAAATATAAAATATAATAATCGAAATAAACAAATACTGTCAAAAAATACATTTTTAAACTTACAACTTTTTAGTAGTTTTTCCTATATATATATATATATATATATATATATATATATATATATAAGGCAAGATGTTTGTGTGTGTGTCTGTTTAACTGCCTGTATGTCTGTATTTTTTTCAGCCCTTTTATTTTAGTTTTTGCTTCGGGTTTGGCTCTAAGTAGGTATAATTGTAGTTCTTAGTCTCAGCCATCATACCATTTACTCAGAGGACTTATTTAGCTTTCAAAATTCAGTTTACGACGAAAAAAACTTATTTGATATCGATACCAGGAAATCAAAATTTGACTTACATCCATTCATTTTTTTCTTTCAGTCTACGGTTTGGCTTTAACTAGAAACAACTATTGCTTTTTAGTCTTTTGTGTCAACGTCCAAAGAGTCTGAGCTCCAGGACCATGGATTAGTTTTAAAGCTTTCATTACACCCGAGCAACGCCGGACTATACTGCTAGTATCATTTACAAACCAATCTGCAAATTAGAAAAATTTATTCATCGACTGCAACTCTTTTCGAGCAACTTTTTGTCAACATATCATCAGTCACAACTAATGATTAGGACATTATTTATTTTAGCGTTACAAACTGAACACTCTAAATTCCCGGTGGTCTTACTAGAACCGAGAATGAATTTGCAAGACTAATTGCTTGGAAAATGATTTTTCAGTGCTTTAAAAATCTATGCAGCAAAATGATTTCCTCAAACTGATTGCATAAAAAATAATATGAATAAAGAATTTTAACGTTACTCAACTCCCATATATCAATGCAGACCGCTAGGGGCAAAGGTCATCGAATTTAATGTGAAACGCAGCAAAATTAATAATGAGTAGATATGGGAAATTGCACAAATTTCCGTCATAAAGAATGGGCATGAGTAAGAAGGGGTTCTGAGTTGTTGGCCTTTAAAAAAATACTGATCTTCATGATGAACATTTGAAACCGCCGAGTGGTTGTTGGAGAAGCACCCCTCCAACAACAACAACAACAATGCAGTTAAGTGATAAGAATTATTAACTCCTCATTAGAATCGTATGCGATTTTGGACATGGGTTTGTTTGGAAAGAATTTTGGCGGAATCGAGACTCTGGCCACTGGCCAGACGGCTTCATTAGTGTTTGGAAAGACTAAAGGTTACGCCCAAAATGATTCTGACCACTGTTTAAAATTCTCCAGCGGTGCTTCTCACAAGATTCTAAAAGCAGAAATTCAAACAAAAGCTTACCTATTGAGAAATTGTGGCCTAATTTGCCACCGGTAGAACCTGGGGCCCGATTTCAGGTAAAAGTTAAATTTCTAATGCTGATTTTCAAGGCAGGCAAACATTTGCAATACTAACACAACACACTTTTCCTAATTTGTTATTTCCATATATTGAAATTAGTAATTAAATACAAGTACTAATTACTTTTAAAGATCTTATTCGGGTACACAATTTAATTAATTATATAAAAAACAGTTGTTTATTTATATTCTGTGGTGAATAAGTAACAGAGTCAGGTTAAAGGGAGATAACACATGACTAATAAAAGAGGTTTGGCACCATTGAAGAATTTTAAACAGTAGTCGTAACCATTTGGGACGTAACCCTTAGAAGGTATACCCCAGTGATTGTAATAAAGGGTTCAGTTCGAAATTCCTAGCACCTGAAGAAGTCCGGAGCGTACAACGACCGAAACGTCGTACAAATGGCAACAAAGATGAGGAAAATAATCCGAATAATGTAAACAGTGTGAACACATCATTTACTTTACGGGGTTAGACTGTTTTCATTCTACTTCACAAGTCTAGAAATATCACGTCTGGTTCTTATTTTTATTACTTCACAATTATGTTTTGCTCTGTTCAGGGATTAAACTAAATCTATTATTTAACCTATAGGTATGGGGATGTTCCACTGTCCTAAGGATATCTCATCTAGTTCTTATTTTTAGTACTACATAATCATTGCTCGCCTTGTTTCCACTGAATCCAAGTAAACAATGCCCGACCGAGGAATTGAACTCACACCTAGTATGTCACCAAATTCACTTAGTCATTGTCTACTGCAAATGACCTAGTCTATTAAGAGTCTAGCCCCGTAGATTAAATAAAAATCCGTTCAGAATTTCCTGCAGGTTAACCAGATCGATATACACCTGATGAAGGCCGGAGAGCACAACGACTCAAATATTGTGGTAACAACAACAAAGATCAGGACAATCGTCCAAATGTAAATAAAGCAAATCATATGAATAAATATGAATAGTGTAAATAATGAAAAATTCTCACCGCAGAAATTCAGACATTTATTCAAAAATCAGTCATTCATTTAAGTGCCATACGTGATACACGCTTTGGGCGATCATGTCTCGAAAGAGACATGAATGACTGTGTAGAAGATTATCCCTCAGTAGGTTGCCATTGCTTTCTGCGGTAGACTGGTTGCCAGCCAAGTCTATAGAACCCAATCTGTTTTATTATTTAACTCATAGCTAGAGGGGGAAGAGAATGCATTATATTATTAAGTAGCAATTATTGGGGGACCAGTTTATTACTTCAGAACAATATAAAACTGGTCACACTTTTATGCCCAGGGGAAACCTTAATCATGTTTTCAACTATTATATTCAGTCAGTCAGTTAATTGCCATACGTGATACACACTTTGAGCGATCATGTCTTGAAAGAGACATGACTGACTGGGCAGAAGTATATCCCACAGTAGGTTGCCATTGCTTTCTGCAGTAGACTGGTTGCAAGCCCAGGCTATAGAACCTAATCTGTCCTGTTATTTAACCCATGACTGGAGGGAAGAAACGGATTAATACCTTACCTAAGGAGATTTGTGCGTAAGTGAATGCAAGGATTTGAACTGCACCACAATGCACATCCTATTAAAAAAAAAGTAGACATTAAACGGAAGAATATAATATATTCATAATCACCATATAAAGCAAACCGAAAGAGGGGGAAAAAGAAAAGAAAAAGAAAGAAAATGAAGAGAGAAATGATCGGAAAAAGTGGACCACTTCTCGCTCCTCTCTCTTCAGAGTCTGATCGAAGTGATAAAATATTTTCTGCCGATGGGGCAATGAATATATCCTTTATTTTATACTATAGTTTACACAATACAAGGATAGACATTCACTCAGCTTAAAGAGTTACTGAATGACGAGACTGATATGAATGGAAAGACGGTAAACGGTCAGTCAGTTAAGTGCCATACGTGTTACACGCTTTGGGCGATCATGTCTCAAAAGAGACATGACTGACTGAGCAGAAATATATCCCACAGTAGGTTGCCATTGCTTTCTGCGGTAGACTGGTTGCCAGCCAAGGCTATAGAACCCAATCTGTCCTGTTATTTAACTCAAAGCTAGAGGGGGGAAGAGACGGATTAATACCTTTCCCAAGGGTATTTGCGTGTAAGTGAATGCAAGGTATTCATCTGGAATTCGAACTCGGCTCCCCGATTCCTAGTTTCGAGTCGATATCCACTGCACCACAACGGTAGGCAGTGGAAATTATAAAGAAAAGCAGGATAGATAACGATTGACCGGTGACTTGGGAAATTCAAAGATTCTAGAATTCAGTGAACCACATCTACTTGTGAGAACAATTTAAAAATACCATTGGATTACGAAAGAAATGACTTGGTGGAGAGGGGTAGAACGGCGTATGCTATCTATCTAAGCTATTCTTTTCATTTTTATGTTCATATCAAACTACTTTTTCATTAACCAATCAAATGCGGTCTTAATCTTTATAAGAACGTTTTGTTGATGTCTGCCACGCGGCTTCTTCACAGAAGAAACCATTTTGTTAAGTGGCATGGAAATTTCTCTTTGAATACAAACCATTTTCCCCATCTTTTGAAAATAAATTTCCAATTCATTTCCTTTAATAACGCATTCAACATTTTGCTTCTTGCTTAAAGCCTTTTGTAAAATTGTTAACCTTAAAATAAATAGAAATATATAGTCTCTATAGAAAATGGAAATATATTACATTAAAATTTTGGAAATCTTTGGAGAAAAAAAAAAGAAAATATTAAATTCATTTTGTATATGATTGTTCATTATATATATATATATATATATATATATATATATATATATATATATATATATATATATATAAACGAGTTATTACGCAACCTGGGTTTCTACCATGAGTGGTGTCTTCAGGTGATTTGCAGTAACTGATTTTACCGTTTACCGTTTTTTTTAAGAACTCTCACGTAACGGTGTTTTTTTTTTTGAACGCTCACGTGTCAGGGAATTTTTGAACGCGCAATTTTTAAAATTACAAGAAATTATACGCCATAATTCCTTGTAATTTTAAAAATCTTATTATGACCAGAAACTAAGTAATTAAACAATCAATCAATCAATATATATATATATATATATATATATATATATATATATAGGGTGCGATGGAAGAATTGTCTTCTTCTATGTACCTTATCCCTTCAGGACGTAGGTGATCATGACCCTCCACCTCTCCCTATTCTTAGGAGCTCTTAACACGTTTTCTCCTGTTACCCCCTCCCCCAAATCCCTGTCTGACATCCATTTGCTCAAGCTCATAAAGTATGTTACGTATTACTTTCCTGTGTCTTTCTTTCCATCTGACCTATGAGTATCAGGTTCTCCAAGCCCCCTTCCTCATTACATGTTCCAGAAACTACAGCTGTTTTTCCTGATGTTAAATATTAGTTTCTTTTTCGTCTCCATCCTTTCCAAATCCTCATCCGTGCTCACATGTTCGGTCCATGGTATCCTCAGCATCCTTCTGTAGAACCACATATCAATTGCTTCAAGTCTCTCCTTAATCTTTCAGGAGATTGTCCAGCATTCACTGCCATATTGAAGAACAGATATTACATAACAATCCAGTACTCACTTCTTTGCTTCTTGTCTCTTAATACGCTACTCAGCTTCTGGAATGCCTATTAGCCATGCAAATTCGCCTTTGGATCTCAGTGTCGCACTTTCCGTCGGCTGTTAGAAGACTTCCCAGGTATTAAAATTTCTGTGTCTGCTTGACTTTAGTATCCCCGGCCTGTAGTTGGCATTTTTACTGATGACCCTGCATTCAGTTTTCTTGTAGTTTATACGTAGTCCTTTCTTTCCGTTTTCTTTAGCTACCTTCTGTAGGAGGTCTTGTAGTTTCCTGTTCATCTCTGCTATCACCACTGTATCATTTGTGTGTCTTATATTGTCCAGATTGTGGCGGTCAATGACGAATACTGACATGATTTCAGAATTGTCTTGCTATATAAGCTGAATAGATCTGCTGAGAATTTGTATATCAGCTGAACTCGTTTTCTGTTCGTATGCAGGCGATTTGCTGTCAGTACACGTTCTTGATTACCCTAATGTTTTTCCTGAATACGTCTAGGCTGCAGAACACTTCTTTGCGTAAATGAAAATAACATGTTTCGAAGCTTCTGCATTTAGTGGGATAAACTGGGTGTAGTTTATTATGAGCTGCTCAGACCGACCGAAACCATCACGGGAGAGATTGCCATCGACTAGAATTAATGCGTTTGAGCCGAGCACTAAAATAGAGACACGACAAAGTGATTTTGCAACATGTCAACGCTAGGCCACATGTGGCAAAACGGGGGAAAAATTACTGGATACATTTAAATGGGAAGTCCTTCCCCACCCATTGTATTTACTATACATAACACTGTCGAATTATCACTTGGTCTGATCGATTGACTGAAACATTTCCGTGTCGCAATGTATTTTTAATTAAATACAAATTTAATTATATATATATATATATATATATATATATATATATATATATATATATATTACGGAAATCAACGAATTTTAACGAAATTTGGTTATAAGCAACCGACAATTTGAAATGAATTGTTTGAACATTTTTTTTTATTTATCGATACTCGTATTTAAGTAGATATTCTGTTTTTAATGATATTCTGTATATATATATATATATATATATATATATATATATATATATATATAAATCTTTGGGCTTCTTTGGGCTTCGTGCTGATTTCAGTCCGAACACTTTTGACTGACTTTAATGCCCTAAGCTTTTTATTTTTTACAACCAGTTTTTTTCTTCGTTCGATAGTTTTCGAAGAAGGTTTTCGAGACGAGTATAATTATAATCTCGTCTCTCTCTCTCTCTCTCTCTCTCTCTCTCTCTCTCTATATATATATATATATATATATATATATATTTATTTATTTCTTTATTTCTCACGTGTTATCCATTACATAAGACTGGTACGGGAACCTGGCAGTGTTAAGCCCTTTTTAAAAAGTTTTAGCGTTACATTCCTTTGCCGAGGACACAGGTGCAAATTATTCTGATCTCTGACACTCATCGACGCTTGCAAATGCTATACTTGAAAACCAACAGAGAATCTAGCAATGGATACATATATACAGATCTAAATCTAAACTTATTTATGAATGGAACTTTGTCTGTGAATGTCTGTGTGTATCTGTGTGTGTGTGTGTGTCTATTACCTATAGATTCCGAAACGGCTGAACTGATTTTCTTGAAAATTTACACAATTGTACTATAAGCGTCTGCGAGTGTTCTTAGCTACGTATTGTGTCGAGGTATCCCCAATAAATGTCGAAAATCGATAATCGAAAATATCGGGTTGTAGAAAAAGTGGTCCGATTTTAATCAGACTTCATACTCATAGACAAAGACATAAGAAACGATATTCAGAAGCTTCAAGGTTGCAGTTCTTACAATAGTGCAGAAAATTGATAATATATATATATATATATATATATATATATATATATATATATATATAAAAGGCAAGATGTTTGTGTGTGTCTGTTTATCTGCCTGTATGTCTGTATTTTTTCAGCCCATTTATTTTAGTTTTTGTTTCAGGTTTGGCTCGAAGTAGGTAAAATTGTAGTTCTTAGTCTCAGCCATCATACCATTTACTCAGAGGACATATTTAGCCTTTAAAATTCAGTTTACGACGAAAAAAACTTATTTGATATCGATACCAGGAAATGAAAATTTGATTTACATCCATTCATTTTTCTTTCAGTCTACGGTTTCGCTTTAACTAGAAACAACTATTGCTTTTTAGTCTTTTGTGCCAACATCCAAAGAGTCTGAGATCCAGGACCATGGATTAGTTTTAAAGCTTTCATTACACCCGAGCAACGCCGAGCTATATTGCTAGTCTTTATTAATGCAAAACTCTCTTTGATATTGTACAAATACTCCATGGAAACCAAGATGTTAAAGAATAAAATATCTTAAATCCTTAAAACATCTATGTCAGATTATTGAGAATTCTACTGGTAACTAGTATTGATTACCTGCGGCAGGGTCGCGTTAAACCGGATCCCCCAACCAGCCTTTCTAGTGAGAATGCTAGCTAGAAACATAACAAGATTAACAACAAGATTAAAACAAGATTAAAAACAAGATTTCTGAAAGGGTGGATTGACATTCTTGTAGGGTCAACGACCATCCAGTAAACTGGTAGGCCGGGTACATAGCATGGGCACTGATACCACGCGTCTCTGGGTACAGAACTTCTTCGATTGAAGATGACGGTGGAGAAATGCTCCGATAGAAGGCTAGCCTTCAAGTTGTAAGACATCAGATCAGATGTGCTTTAACAGAGAGAGAGAGAGAGAGAGAGAGAGAGAGAGAGAGAGAGAGAGAGTGAGTGAAAGAGAGAGAGAGTGGGAGAGAGAGAGAATTTGAAATAGAATAAAAGTGAAGTGTAGACGAAAAGAGAGAGAGAGAGTGAGGGAGAGAAGGAAGGATGGGAGAGGAAAAAACTCGAGTTGATTCAAAGGATATCTGAGAGAGCAGTCATTTGCTAAGGATAACTTCTTTTGGCACAAGGCCACGGGTGTAAGTAATCGAATTCACTACGAATGTAATGATCAACCTGATGAGCTGGTTAACTTGTTACCCTAGGTCGGACAAACATGTAAAAGACAAAAAGAAAGTAAGAAGGAATGAGAGGAGTAGTGGAAGATAGATAGATAGATAGATAGATAGATAGATAGATAATGAACAGACTGAGATAGATAGATAGATAGATAGATAATGAACAGACTGAGATAGATAGATAGATAGATAGATAGATAGATAATGAACAGACTGAGATAGATAGATAGATAGATAGATAGATAGATAATGAACAGACTGAGATAGATAGATAGATAGATAGATAGATAGATAGATAGATAGATAGATAGATAGATAGATAATGAACAGACTGAGATAGATAGATAGATAGATAGATAATGAACAGACTGAGATAGATAGATAATGAACAGACTGAGATAGATAGATAGATAGATAGATAGATAGATAGATAATGAACAGACTGAGATAGATAGATAGATAGATAGATAGATAGATAATGAACAGACTGAGATAGATAGATAGATAGATAGATAGATAGATAGATAGATAGATAGATAACGAAAAGACTGAGATAGATAGATAGATAGATAGATAGATAGATAGATAGATAGAGAGATAATGAACAGACTGAGATAGATAGATAGATAGATAGATAGATAGAGAGATAGATAGAGAGATAGATAGAGAGATAGATAGAGAGAGAGAGAGAGAGCGAGAGAAAAGAGAATAAGAAAATGAAGAAGTTAATTAATAGAGAATGTCAGAGAGTCGTTGAGAGAAAGAAAGAGCAGAAAGAATTAAAGTGAAATGCGAGAAACGATTGTGTTGCGTCGGCAGATATCTGAAAAATAAAAAGGCAGAAGTCATGCTAAAATGAAGGAAACAAAAGAGGCGGAAATAACCAAGAAATGCATTAAAGAAACAGGAATCAATGGCAACCAATAAAGCAAGCAAACTTTGAAAATAAAAGAGAATAAAACGGAATTTCCACTTGTGAAGGATTCTGTTTTTTCGTTTAATTTGCATGATTTTTTCTGATCACTTAACAGTTTATTTCCCGCGTCATTGAAACTTTTTCTTGTGATTCTTTGTTCTTTTTTGTCCAATTCAAATTCTACCATTGAATTAGAAGCTTCAATTTATTAGACTCCTGTTTTTACATGGGCATTGGATGCCATAATTCGTCTTAATTGCAGCTATCAAATGCTAACACTCAAGAGAAGAAACAATCAACTCGATCAAGTATTAAACAAGAAAGGTATCCATTTCGTGGGCAGGGGCCGAACGTAGTTTTTCATTCTTTTAATTTAAGGGAAATTTTGATTTTTTTTTTCGTTTTGTAATTTTAGGTTAGGAAATTTTTAAATCACAGAAAACTCCCTTGTCATTTCTTCAAACAAACAACCGGACATTTTTAACTGACTTGAGTCGTTTATTAGAACTGTTTTTGTTTTTTTCTGTCCATGATTTGGTTTGATTAGATGAACTGAAATCATTATTCTGCAGAAAAACATTCACCCGCCTCCAAAAAAGAAAAGATAACGTCCCACATCACAAAAAATTATAATTAAAAAAAGAATTTAATTCCGAAAATTAAAATGCATGGTTAGAAGTCGGGTGCATAGATTATGATATTTGGACGTTTTTATTTCGTATGCAGGGGTTTGGCAAAAGGCCTCAATACTAGAGAACCCGTCGATAACTAAATAAGCTGCAAGGCCACATTTCTAAACGATGATTTACGGTAGGGGGTTCTCTTGAGGTATTTATCTAAACTTATTTATAAATGGAACTTTGTATGTGTGTGTTTGTGTGTGTGTGTGTACGTCCCTTACCTATAGACTCCGAAACGGCTGAACCGATTTTCTTGAAAATTTACACAGTTGTATTATAAGCGTCTGCGAATGTTCTTAGCTAGGTTTTGTGTCAAAAATCGATAATCGAAAAAATCGGGTTATAAAAAGAGTGGTCCGATTTTAATCAAATTTGATACACTCATAGACAAAGACATAAGAAACGATATTCAGAAGTTTCAAGGCTGCAGTTCTTACAATAGTGCAGAAAATCGATAATATGTATATAAAAAGCAAGATGTCTGTTTAACTGTCTGTATGTCTGTATTTTTTTCAGCCTTTTTATTTTAGTTTTTGCTTTGGGTTTGGCTCTAAGTAGGTATAATTGTAGTTCTTAGTCTCATACATGATGCCATTTACTCAGGGGACTTATTTAGCTTTCAAAATTCAGTTTACGACGAAAAAAACTTATTTGATATCGATACCAGAAAATCAAAATTCGATTTACATCAATTCATTTTTCTTTCAAACTACGGTTTCGCTTTAACTGGAAACAATTATTGCTTTTAGTCTTTCGTGCCAACGTCCAAAGTGTCTGAGCTCTAGGACCATGGATTAGTTTTAAAGCTTTCATTACACCCGAGCAACGCCGGGCTATGCTGCTAGTTTCATTTAAAAGTGATTGCATGGGAATGGAACAATGTCTTGCACTAATCTTTGAACTGTAATATGTTACCTTGAATGGGGGACGTAATTAGCAGATACATCTGGCCGTAGGTAAGGTCAACAAAGGAAAAGGGTGGTTGACATATATATCCGTCCGTAGATGGTGTCAACAAAGTGACAGCCCGAAAAAGAAAAACGCGTGTGATTATTAAGACTATACTTTATAAGGTCTAGAATTTTTGGCTGAAGAGACAGACTGGTTAACGAGTCCCCTCGACTCCTTCGTTTGTGCGATCTCTCTCCGTCTAACCTCCTCCTTCACACAAGCGTCATCGACGGAGAATAAAAATATAAGTTTATATTTTTATATACATGTGTTCCTCGTTGTTTTATATACTACACTAACTGGGGAGGCCAGGCTTGTTCTTGAATCACATTCTTTTTAAAAATCTTTTTGGAACACCTGACACTAACGCAGGTGGTAAAGATGCAACCAACTTAGCCACTGAGTACGTCGTATAAACCGTATTTCCTCTTCAGTTTTGTTTTAATTTAGTTTCGGAAAAGAAATATATGAAAAGAGAAAAAGAAAGAGGAAGAGAGAAAAAGAAGGAAAAAGGACGAGAAAATAGAAAAGAAAAAATGGAAAGAAAAAGAAAAAAAAGAAAACAAAGGAAAAAAGGACAAAAAGGAGAAAAATGTAAAGGAAAAATGGAAAAGAAAAAGAAAAGAAAAAAGAAAACAAAGGAAAAAAAATAAAAAGGAAAATGGAAAGAAGAAATTGGAAAAGATAAATGGGAACATTTTAATTGAAACGATTCGTGCATTTTAATTAAATTACAATGAACGAAGCCTCGTTGTCAATCACTGGTAAACTTTTAGGTCATCAAAACCAAATAATGATCACTATCTACTTGGATTATCAGTTGGATTATTGACGTCATCATTTTAAGTTCATTCATCTCCCAAAAGATGTCCTCATGTGTGAATTTAGCTGGAGAAAATAATTGAATTTACAATTAAAAATCTCAACTTAAAAAGAAAGTTTTGGTTGTGAGCACTGTAATTATATTTGGGACAAATAACATTAAATTCTCTAGTTTTTATATTCAAGGAAAACCATATTGGACGATGGGAAAAGAATATTTTAAATATCAAAATTTACGAAAACATAAAAGTTATATGCATTGAGAAGGACGTCTGAAAAGCTCAGTTTGGTTTGAGTGGACACTAACCTGTCTGGGATTCTCAAATAAATGATTGATAATTATACTTAAAAATAAATATTCTTTAGATTTATGAAAATTAAGAGTTTAGTTTTACTCTTTTTACAACATTTCAATTTCATCGATTGCTTAAAATTCGATAAAGAAGTTATGTTCATTATTTACTTACAAGTGAGTCCGTGCCGTCAAAAAGGATGGCAAAATATTTGAATCGATATGCTGTCTAAAATGACAGTAACATATTTATTGATGTACCTTCTAAACACACACACACACACACACACACACACACACACACACACACACACACGGAGAAAGAGAAAAATAAACACACAACGGTCACATTTTTATTATATATATATATATATATATATATATATATATATATATATATATATATATAATTCCAAGTGAAGAGGACTCAAGGTTTTTTTTATATTTTGAGTGCTCTGGCATTTATTTTATTATAAACAGTGCTCAATATAATGAGTATTATAGAGCTTAATATAATATAATATAATTATATGGTTATGTCAATTTGACATTGCGACATGGAAATTTCTATGTTTCAAGATTAATTCTCATCATCAGGCAATGCTGGTGTTGTTGTGCAGATGATTTAATGTAAATCATCTGCACAACCACACCAACATTGCCTGATGATGAGAATTAATCTCGAAACATAGAAATTTCCATGTCGCAATGTCAAATTGACATAACTAATTATATATATATATATATATATATATATATATATATATATATATATATATATATATATATATTTCATTTGTAAACGAGTTATTATGTGACCTAGGTTCTACCATTTTTAAAGTACGCTCACGAAACGGGAATATTTGTGAACACTCACGTAACGGGGATTTTTGAACGTACAATTTTCAAAAATAGAAAAAATTATAACGCTTTCATCCCTGGTTGTATGACCCTAATAGGTATTTCATGGTCTGGTTACACTTAGTCATAACTTCTATTCTTTTTATTCTGTCATTCATTTTTGTTTGGGAATAACTATATATATATTATAAATTATACTCTAGAACATGTACAAACTAAAATCTACTAAAAATGTTGAACATTTTGTTTCGACATTGAAAGAATCAGGTAGTTAATAATGATGGTAATAAACGTTATTTTTTAAAAGAAAATCTATGAAAATTCACTTCCTTTTATTAATGCAATTTTTTTGTACGAGTTAAAGAGGATAGGAAAGATGAGAAAACAAATAGAACTCAAAAAAGAAGGAAACGAAAGAGGAAAGAGAAGGACACAGAAAATAAAAAAAAACAAAAAACAAAGAAAAAACAAGAGAGAAAGAAAGAAACGCGAGGAAAGAGCCAATGAAAAACGGCTCAGAGAGAAATAGAAACCCCTAAGTTTTAGTAGGAAATAAAATACAGACATATACAGATATCAGTCACGCGGTATCTGGGCTTAACAAAGAGGAAAAAGTGAGAAAATGCACAGAGGGGGAAGAAAGTGAAAAAAGTTTTAGAAAATTTTAGTAGGAAATAAAATACAGACATATACAGATATCAGTCACGCGGTATCTGGGCTTAACAAAGAGGAAAAAGTGAGAAAATGCACAGAGGGGGAAGAAAGTGAAAAAAGTTTTAGAAAATTTTAGTAGGAAATAAAATACAGACATATACAGATATCAGTCACGCGGTATCTGGGCTTAACAAAGAGGAAAAAGTGAGAAAATGCACAGAGGGGGAAGAAAGTGAAAAAAAGTTGTAGAAAATTTTAGTAGGAAATAAAATACAGACATATACAGATATCAGTCACGCGGTATCTGGGCTTAACAAAGAGGAAAAAGTGAGAAAATGCACAGAGGGGGAAGAAAGTGAAAAAAGTTTTAGAAAATTTTAGTAGGAAATAAAATACAGACATATACAGATATCAGTCACGCGGTATCTGGGCTTAACAAAGAGGAAAAAGTGAGAAAATGCACAGAGGGGGAAGAAAGTGAAAAAAAGTTGTAGAAAATTTTAGTAGGAAATAAAATACAGACATATACAGATATCAGTCACGCGGTATCTGGGCTTAACAAAGAGGAAAAAGTGAGAAAATGCACAGAGGGGGAAGAAAGTGAAAAAAAAGTTGTAGAAAATACACAAAGGTAAGAGACTGGTTGGGAGACAGCAGAAGCTGCAAAGAAAAAGAAATTTCAAACTTTGGCCGGAAATGAATTGTAGATAGATACATTTGTTCGTAACATTGTATAAAACTAAATCAACTGGGATTTAAAAAAATGATCACATACATAAACCAAGGGATTATTCAAAAACAGCAGATCTGAGGACATTTAAAAATACAAGACAAAAATATAAATTCATTAGTGCTAATATAAGAAATTGTGGAAAAAATAATTAAAATTAAATCAAAAAATAATAAAAATTAATGTTAAGATTAAAGTTAAAAATAAAAATAACAATAAAAATTAAATTTAAATTTAAAGCAGTAAATCGATCACAATTTGTAATAAAAAATAAACATAAAAATAAAGATAAAATAGCATAAGAAGAAAGGTCATATGGTTAAACTAAATTATCAAGATAGTAAGATTAATACTATAATAAGTTTATAATTGCTGGAGTTTCAAACCTTAGATTTTATAATTCTAACAGGATTGTAAGGTTAATTCTTTAATGTTTACAATTTACTGTAGTTTCATGCCTCTGATTCAGTAATGTGTCACACTTCATGTATTTAATAATTTTCATTTTTTCTTGTAGACAAAAGAAACATGGTTCATTTACCGATCTAGATATTCTAGCCTGTTTGAGAATTTTCCATTTAATTTTAGCTGTTTTATTTTCTTCTTTTAACTTCCAAAAATATTTAGAGAGTGATGTCATATTTTGTTTATCCTTATTAGTAAAAGATGAGAGATGATTGTAAAAAAGTTTTTAAAAAGTTCATTGTATTACCAACATAAACTTTAGTAACCCTGGGATTCTCTATAAATGAGATAGAACACATGTAGACCAGGTGTTTAGTTAAACACTTATTAGATAAGGAGCATTGGTTAGGGTTTCTACAATTACAAAAGTTTTTATTATGGAGCAAATTAAAATGAGTTGTAGAATTGTTTTTCTTGTATAATTTCAATATTTTACTGTGATGTAATTTAATTAATTTTTCTAAATTGTTAAAGCAACTATAACTGAGTTTTAGTGTGTATTCTTATTGACAATTTTGGGTTATTTTTGTGAAAATATTTATCAATTAATTTAAGAAATTTATGTACCAGTTTAAAATTAACTAACTGATTAAACGGAGGATTATACCATATGATTTTTGTGTTTCTATTTTTTTCTGGAGCCACTATTTTTTTCAACATATATAATAAAAAGTCCAAAGAAAACGGTTAAAAACCATTCATTTTAAAATCTCGTGATATTGCACTACACCTGAAGGAATTATAAAACTAAAAAAATTCTGTTAATCTTTTTGGATGATTTGTGGGCGTTTTTATAGTTGCCAAAACTGTTTGTTTATAGATACGTAGTTTGGAATAAAGTTCATTTTTTTGCCTTGATAAAGTCCATAACAGGACGAAACACGTAGGCGAGTTAAATACAGTTTTCCTCTTGTCTTCTTTTTATTTAACCACACACACACACACACACACACACACACACACACACACACACACACACACACACACATATATATACTTTATGAATACTATATATATATATATATATATATATATATAGATAATTTTTCAAATACATATATATATATATAATGCGGACAGAATACTACATGATAATAGACAGTTTTACAGCTACAGGATTCTTTAGACCATATGTTATTTATTTCCAATAAATATCGGAAATAAATAGCACATTCTATAAAAATTAGATTTCGCAAAATCTTTTTTAATATAAGAAGAAATTATTTGTAGTGATGATTTTTGGATTAACTGAGCACCATACGCGCCAGAAAAGACTTATTTCGTGAATGTCTACTGGTGATAAATTCATTTATAACCCAAATCTCAACAAATTGTTGAAAAAAAAAACTCCTATCTGTTTAACGTTTGCTTTCCCTAGATTCTGCTTTCAAAATAGCTAGATTTTTTGAATTTCTAAATCTCGACTTGTATATTTGAAACTGTGCCGTGTTCGATATTTAGACATACGCGAACGACGAAACCCAGTGTGATAGAAGGTCGAGTTTACTGTGGGCTTATCGACAGTCAATCAGACAGTTAAGCGCCCAACGTGATACACGCTTGGGCGATCATGTCTCGAAAGAGACATGGCTGACTGGGCAGACGATTTTCCCGCAGTAGGCTGGCATTGCTTTCTGCAGTAGATTGGTTTGCAGCCAAGGTTATAGAACCCAGTCTGTTCTATTATTTAACCCATAACAGGAGGGAAGAGACGGATTAATACATTTCCCAAGCGTATTTGCACGGAAGTGAATGCAAAGAATTCAACTGGAATTCGAACTCGGCTCCCCGATTTGTTCTTCCGAGATGATATCCACTGCACCACAATCACATTACAGCACAGTGTAAAAATTATCGAAGCCCCCTAGCCATTTTCCCATTTTGGGGACGCATCAGTCACCTGGAAATTAGCACAGCCTCCTACCGAACGTGAAGTATTGCTTGTGGAGATGCGTCCTATTCCGGGGATTTGAGCGAATGCTATTGAGAAAGGGGTGAATTTCTCTGCCGGTCAGAATAAATTACTCACCTAGTCTATCCTGCCCACGTTTACTGCTTGGACAAATCTCATTGGCTGTCTATGTCTTGGACAATCCTATAGTGAAATGTAAATGACTAATTGTCATTTACATTTCACTAAAGAAGCCACCTTTCCTCTAGAAGAAATAAACAATATTAAAATTTGACCAATTACATTTAGGCGTTCTGACATATACGATTAGACTCAATTATGAACTTTTCCGTTCTTTCTTTGATATGGTTTTGGTTTTAGAATTCAGTTATTGATCAACATGTGGATTAATTTGCCACGCGTAGATATTGTAGAAAATATTTATTTTTATGGGTAAAAGTTATGGTGCCCAATTACGTCCGGAAACCATGACCATAACAAGAGGGGGAGCCTGGGGGAGGAAGATTTATTTATTTTTTTAACTTTTCTCCCGTTATGGGCTTTGTTATATCCATAATATAATAACACTGTAACTCAGCGAGACTATTATACAACCAAAAAAGTTCTGTCCATTTTGAAAGGAAAAAAAAGGAAACACTTCACAGTATGTGTAACTTATATTTAGTCTTTGAAGTAATCATCATCGGTATCCAGCACCTTCTGCCAACGTGTCTCCAGCTGTTCAATGCCCTTGCGGTAGAACTCGGGGGGTTTTGACGCAAAGAAGTCCGTGATGGCTTTGAGCTGTCTGCTTCATTGTTGAAGGATTTCCCACGAAGATGATTATCCAAGGAGTTGAAGAGGTGGTAATCGGATGGTGCAAGGTCAGGTGAATAAGGTGGATGGCACAAAGTCTCCCATCCAAGTTGCTGTATGGTATTCCTGACCACTCGCACGACATGCGGCCTGGCGTCGTCATGGAGGAAAAGCACACCTTTGCGATTCACCAGTGCTGGCTCCTTCTGGCGCAATGCTGTTGCACACATTTCAATTGCTGCGAGTATAGGTCTCCAGTGACCGTTTGGCCCGTGGGTAGCAGTTCATAATGAACCACTTGACGACCTGTCCACCAGACACAAAGCATAATCTTGCGCGGGTGCATAGGCGGTCTTGCGGTGTGAGGGACAGTATCCCGAGAAGACAACCAATGTCTGGAACGCTTGGGAGTTTCGTACAGAACCCACTTTTCATCACTGGTTAGCACTCGATTGAATAAATATGCGGTACGGTGGCGAGAAAGCAGCGATACGCAGGCTGCCACTCGTTGTACCTGGTGGAGTTCCTTCCAACATCGATTGCGGAACCCACTTCCTCAGTTTGTTCGTCTTACCTAGGCGGTGCAGGTGAAGTCTAACTGTTTTATCGGAAACGTTGAATTGCCTTGCAAGTTCACCACACGTTAGACTACAGCCCTCTTTAATGGCCGACTTCGGGACTCCGTCATGTAAGACCTGTGGTCGTCCACTACGAGTCTCAGCATTGAGAGACAAATCTCACGACTTGAATTTTCGAAACCAACGCCTTGCAGTACGTTCATCCACAGCACTATCCCCAAACGCTTGACATATGCGGCGACTTGATGCAGCTGCTGATAAGTCCACTTTGAAGTCGTAAAGCAAACAGTCCCGAACGAGAACTGTAGACACTTCCATCCTTCTCACAGCTGTCCGGCTTATAACTGATGGCCGGGCACGGTACGCATGCTTTTATAACGTCTGATATTCCTACTTCCGGCTGTCCGAATTTGAAAACAATTGCTATACGCAATTCGTATATATTTCAACTTCATTAAATGACTAATCAAAAAACGGACAGAACTTTGTTGGTTACCTAGTATTATATACTAAGATATACACAAAACTGTATATATACATATCTACACGTGTCTCACGCGGATAACTATATATCGCAAATATCTATCACAAAGCATAAGCAGGAATAAAAGAAAAGCTATTACATATAGTTTGAAGACAAGACTTGCCTGGAGAAGTCATTCTTTTATAATTCCATATTTAAATGGGCAGGATTCATCTATGCCCCTTATAAAAACGGGCACCATCTGCTTGTAAGCTGCTTGAGGAGGCCAATTTAGAAAGGAAATTAACCTTCTCGTTTGGTTGCTGTTCACGAACCAAAAAATGACAAGCGCTTGTGTCACTGTATTTAGTGACATCATAAAGCGGCCGGTATGTGATCCACTTGACTGACTTCCACCAAAGGGAGATAAGCGCCTTCTGTATCCCGACATTAATTTCTCTTTCTTATTAAAAAGGGTAAAAAAGAGAGAATTACCTTCCTTTTTTATTTTGACTGTTGATTTCAGCGTCACCGCTTCTTTTTGCTGAATTTATTTAAATTTCTGCTATTTTTGCCATTGTTATATCTTCTTGTTTAGTGATAAATAATCTCGAGTCATTGCCCTAATCTTCGTAGACTTCGACAAAATGTTAGGTAAAGAAGCTTGTATAATAATTAAATTTTGCAAAATGTATATTCATGGCAATTGTGAGTCCAATGTTTGAAAATTATAGAAGCTGTGAACGGACATTAAAAACGCCCAAACACTGTGTGTATCTGGGGACCGGGAAAGGGGGGAAAAACCGTTTTGATAATTAATGACAAGCACTTCATAATAACGGAAATAATAATATCGATAGCGCTTGACAGGGTTCGGCACGTGATTTACGTAAGATCCAAGGCTACAGTGTTATGGGACGATTGATTTAATTCAATCGTTCCTATCAAAAGATGAAATGAAGGACATTTTAAACGGGTTCTCTTCTATATCCTTTCACGAGTCTCCCTCAAGGCTCAACTCGTTATTTCTGATCTTCATTAATGATCTTCCTGATATTTCATCAGAAACCATTTAGGTATTTATGCAGCTGAAACTACTATTTACTCCCGTCACAATAGAAAATAAGTTAGAGCTGACAAAGTTAACTTAACTGCTGCTTTTGAAAAGGAACACAATCAGGGGCTTAAATGGGGCAAGAAATGACTTGTTAATATTAATGTCTACAAACAAAACTGCTCTGTTTTCATCACCACAGAGAAACATTTCTGCCTCTCATCAGCATAGCTAATGCTAGATCAGTCAGTTAAGTGCCATACATGAGACACGCTTATGCGATCATGTCTCGAAAAAGACATGACTTACTGGGCAGAAGATTATCCCACAGTAGGTTGCTTTCTGCGGTAGACTGGTTGCCAGCCAAACCTATAGAACACAATCTGTCCTGTTATTTGACTCATAGCTAGAAGGAGAAGAGATGTATTTTATATTATTAAGTAGTGATTAGGGGGGGATCAGTTTATTACTTCATAACAATATAAAATATATCCCCCACTTTATGCCCAGAAGCTTTAATCATGTCTCTAAGTATATATCATATTCAGTCAGTCAGTTAAGTGCCATACATGATACACGCTTAGGTGATCATGTCTCGAAAGAGAGTTGACTGACAGGGCAGAAGATTATCCCGTAGTAGTTTGCCGTTGCTTTCTGCGGTAGACTGGTTGCCAGCCAAGTCTATAAAACCCAATCTGTCCTGTTATTTAACCCATAACTGGAGGGAAGAGACGGATTAATAGTTTCCCAAGGGTATTTGCGCGTAAGTGATTGCAAGAGATTCAACTGGAATTCGAACTCGGCTCCTCGATTTGTCGTTCTGAGTCGATATCCACTGCACCACAATGCACATCCCGTTCCACTAGATACTGCGCTTTATTGGCCTCGTTTTCAACTGATTTGAAGTGAAGCGTATACATCAAATCGTTTACTGCATCTACCGCAAGAAAAGTTAGGTCACCATGTTGTGGCAGAAAAAACCTTTCTCAACAGAGTCAGTCTTGCACTGTTATAACTCTACCATTCGTCCGTGACTTGAATACTGAAATCTGATCGAATCTGATCCCGATATTCATCTCGATGTTCTTGACAAAATCGAAAGAAAGATCTGCAATGTAATCGATTTTGATTTAGCATCTTGGCTTCAGGCACATTCTCACGAGATGGTGAGGCCTCTTTGTCTTTGATAGGATCTCCGACATGATGTAATGGTCAGCAAGCACGTTTCGCTAGAACAATTACAACTGAGTTGTGAGTTTAACACTCACTTGGTGACCCATATTTTAACCTTATGCTTAGAAAGTCACCATAATATCACAGCAACCTAATGACTCAGTTTTATTATGACAACAATAATAGAAGAATAACAACATATTAATAGCACACTAATAGAATATAACAGCATAATAATAGCATAATAACAGAATATAATATTATAAAAGAACAATAGTAGCATAATAACAGTAATAGAAAAAACAAGTAATTTATGAAAAAAATAGCTATACCCTATATTCTGATTTCATACTTGGAAGTTTTGTGGAAAAGAAACTTTTGTGATTTTAACATCGTGTTATCTTCACACAACATATTGGATGAAATCATGAATCAGCCATCACAAAAGCTTCTTTTTAACATGGGTTGCCATTGACCAATCCAAAAAGTACCTATGTCTCACCAGCGTCGATAGTTCACAGACACTCGCTCTTTTATTACAACAAGGAAAGGTACTCTCATAGGTTTGGTATAAAGAAGGAGATTAATAAGGAGAACGTATAACATGCATTGATCGCGGTTCGAAAGGCGAAAAACGATTAACAAGATTAGTAATAATTATAAGAGAGATTCGATATTTGTTTAAAAAGTTTGTTTGATATAATGTTAATGATTGGCTACCAATATTAAAAATCGCTTCATCCGATTATTTTTCATATTTTCTAGTGGATTCACAGGAAAAAAAAACTTATTGCTACGAACGCATTCATTATACAGGGTGTTTCAAAAATGTACTCACACTTTAACATGCTTTTTTTTGCTTTTTTATGCAGGTGTAATTAATTAATCCCAGTATGGCAGGAAAACAACTTCGTTTGGAAGAGAGGAAGTTTGTCTTGAAATGTTACTGGAAGACCAAAGACGCCATTGAAGTGCAAAGACGATTCAGAAAGGGAATTCGCAAAACCGCCACCAATGCGCCTGACCATTTCTCGCATCAGAGACAAATTTGAAGCTGATGGAACCGTCCAGAACGTCAACAAGAGACGTTCTGGACGACCACGGACATCCACGAGCCCTGGAAAAGGAGAGCAAGTACAGGAAACACTCCTTCGATCACCATAGAAATCACTTCGACAAACTGGTCGGGAAACCCACATCTTAAAAGATAGCATCTATCGCATCATGAAGCGTCTGGACAATAATGGTCATCAATTTGAAAATTTGCGAACATGATTCTTCAATTACATTTTTCTTCTGTATTCGAAGCTATTCCATTTCACTCTATTTTCATAAATAAAGGTTTTCTCGTCATTCAAAGTGTGAGTACATGTTTTTGAGACACCCTGTATATGTATTTTTAATTTTACTGCCAAGTGTAGCATACACAGAAGTCAAAAAACAAACTTATCATTACACCTAAGAAGGATTTATACAGATTCAGATTAAATTTAACGACGTGATTGCGTTGTGCCAGTATTCCAAGTACGGAACGTCTGCTCATTTTGAAAATCAGAAAAAATTAGAATTTTGAACACCGCCTATTGACGCCGGGAAGAAATAAAGAGATGTCTGTGTGCTTCCCCGAGGGAATCGTAAATCAGCATTTAGAATTTTGAACACCGCCTATTGACGTCCGGAAGAAATAAAGAGATGTCTGTGTGCTTCCCCGAGGGAATCGTAAATCGGCATTTAGAATTTTGAACACCGCCTATTGACGCCGGGAAGAAATAAAGAGATGTCTGTGTGCTTCCCCGAGGGAATCGTAAATCAGCATTTAGAATTTTGAACACCGCCTATTGACGCCCGGAAGAAATAAAGAGATGTCTGTGTGCTTCCCCGAGGGAATCGTAAATCGGCATTTAGAATTTTGAACACCGCCTATTGACGCCCGGAAGAAATAAAGAGATGTCTGTGTGCTTCCCCGAGGGAATCGTAAATCGGCATTTAGAATTTTGAACACCGCCTATTGACGCCCGGAAGAAATAAAGAGATGTCTGTGTGCTTCCCCGAGGGAATCGTAAATCAGCATTTAGAATTTTGAACACCGCCTATTGACGTCCGGAAGAAATAAAGAGATGTCTGTGTGCTTCCCCGAGGGAATCGTAAATCAGCATTTAGAATTTTGAACACCGCCTATTGACGCCGGGAAGAAATAAAGAGATGTCTGTGTGCTTCCCCGAGGGAATCGTAAATCAGCATTTAGAATTTTGAACACCGCCTATTGACGCCGGGAAGAAATAAAGAGATGTCTGTGTGCTTCCCCGAGGGAATCGTAAATCAGCATTTAGAATTTTGAACACCGCCTATTGACGCCCGGAAGAAATAAAGAGATGTCTGTGTGCTTCCCCGAGGGAATCGTAAATCGGCATTTAGAATTTTGAACACCGCCTATTGACGCCCGGAAGAAATAAAGAGATGTCTGTGTGCTTCCCCGAGGGAATCGTAAATCAGCATTTAGAATTTTGAACACCGCCTATTGACGCCGGGAAGAAATAAAGAGATGTCTGTGTGCTTCCCCGAGGGAATCGTAAATCAGCATTTAGAATTTTGAACACCGCCTATTGACGCCCGGAAGAAATAAAGAGATGTCTGTGTGCTTCCCCGAGGGAATCGTAAATCAGCATTTAGAATTTTGAACACCGCCTATTGACGCCCGGAAGAAATAAAGAGATGTCTGTGTGCTTCCCCGAGGGAATCGTAAATCAGCATTTAGAATTTTGAACACCGCCTATTGACGCCCGGAAGAAATAAAGAGATGTCTGTGTGCTTCCCCGAGGGAATCGTAAATCAGCATTTAGAATTTTGAACACCGCCTATTGACGCCGGGAAGAAATAAAGAGATGTCTGTGTGCTTCCCCGAGGGAATCGTAATCTCAAAGAGCAACTTTGAAGGATAAGAAAATTATGTTTTTGAAAACTTATCAGCCGAAACTTATCAGGACGAAACACACGACGAAACTTTTTCAGTAACAGTTTGACATTTTCTGCCAAGCCAGGGTAATTTTAAGTACAATGGACAGCGACTAGGTCCTTCGATTTTTGGCTCCTTAAACCGTTTGATCTTGCGATCAATAACCCGTTTAACCACATTGGTTGGGTACTCATTCGCTTCAAAGATACTTTGCAAGCGCAATAGTTCACTGCTCAAACACATAGGAGAACAAATATTGAGGGCACGGTGAGCCAAAGTTTCTATAAGACCAATTTTGCAGGACTTAGGAACAAAAGAGTTCCAATTAGTATACAAACCGGTAAAAGTTGGTTTGTGAAACACAGATGTCATGAAAACATCATCCCGTCGCTGAACAAGGACATCCAAAAAGGAAAGACATCCATCCCTCTCTGTCTCCATAGTAAACTGAAGAGAGGGATGTAAGGAGTTCAACTGAACTAAAAAACGTTCAGCATCTGAAGCGTTGTAAAATAAAGAAAAGGTATCATCAACATAACGTTGATATATTAATGGCTCATCAACCTTTTCAAACAACAAACGCTCATGATGTCCCACGAAAATATTAGCAAGGACAAGACCCAAAGGACTACCATTTGCAACGCCGTCTGTCTGTGTAAACATGGTATCATTAAAACTAAATTCAACCCCTTCAGTGGCCAAACGCATACATTCCAAGAATACCTCCTCGGGAATTGTTACTGGGCCAAAATTCCCTCTATACAACATGTCAGCGCAGATGTTAATGGTTTTATTTAATGGAACATTTGTATACAAACTATGTCGAAAGAGACCATGAATTTATCTCTTGAAGAGAAATCTAAATTTCTAATAAAACTGGAAAACTTGAAAGAGCCATGAACATGATACGAAGAAAGAGCATCGGATAGGGGTTGGATAATCTCAGCCAACCACTTAGCCAACTCATGCTGCACAGAACCCACCATAGATAGAATGGGTCTAAGGGGTACTCCTTCCTTATGGACCTTAGGAAGGCCATACATCCTAGGGCGCTGCGAACCTGTAGGCCTGACCCTGCTATAGATGTCTTTAGAAATTAAACCTTTCTTGTACAAAGACAATAGCCAACGTTGAAGCTTGGCTTCAATCTTGCTGGTGTTGTCAAAATTGTCGGCAGAACCTATAATAATAAACTTGGAAGGATCATTCAAAATGTTATACATTTTTGATAGATAATCCTCCCTGTTTAATATAACAACACCAGATCCTTTGTATATATATATATATATATATATATATATATATATATATATATATATAAAGACTTTTTCCGTAATCTATCCAGGCGTCTTCGAACTTATTCATTTATTTTTTTGTGCTGTGTTTATTTTCTTTGTCAACATAAGTGTACACGTGTGTCCGGTCTGGTTTGAGGTGGTAGAGAAGCGGCTACCGGGTTTTTAACTTGACTTTCCTGAGATCAACAAACACAGCGTGGGCAGGGAAGTTCACAGTTGTAATAGACGTCTCGAGGCCATCATCACGATTAGCGACACGAGAGCGTCGTCATAATTGGTGCCGTTTCGACAGCAATAACCCACTCATTCATTTTGATTTATTTTCATTAATTTTCATTCATTTTGATTTATTTTCATTCATTTTGATTCATTTTGATTCATTTTCATTCATTTTCATTCATATTTTAGTGTCTTGTCATTTATTTAACAATATAAAACGTTGGGTCACGTTAAATTAAAAGTTGATCATTTTGATTCGTAAATTAATATCTTTTCATTTTATTTAATTTCATCAAAACCAAAGTAAGTGACAAGTCGGAGTTAATACTAATTTTTTGGAACTGTGATTTTCATGGACGTGTCCGTAAGCAATTTATAAACATCTAACCAAGTGTTTTCCAACGTTTATTTATCTTGTGTTTGGACTTGAAGAATAAGTAAAATTCTGCGGCGCACTTTAATTTTTAATGAGGAAAAATTATCCATGGAATTTGAAACTAAGGCAATAACAAAAAATAAATAAGCAGTTTTTAAAAAAACATTCAGTCACTCAGTTAGTTAAGTGCTATACGTGATATACGCTTTGGTCGATCTGGTCTTGAAAGAGACAGCACTAACTTGGCAGAAGATTATTCAGCAGTAGGTTGCCATTACTTTCTTTGGTAGACTGGTTGTTAGCCAAGGCTATAGAACCCAATCTGTCCTATTATTTAATCCATAACTGGAGGGAAGAGACGGATTAATAACTTTCCCAAGGATATTTGTGCGTAAGTGAATGCAAGAAGTTCAACTGGAATTCGAACTCGGGTCCCCGATTTGTTGTTCCGAGTCGAGTCGATATCTACTACACCACAATTTTCTTTTGGAGGGGTTTATGAAGAATCTGCTATTTCTTTTCCAGAAAGGCCGATAATGACTGTTTTAAATCTCTTGAGGAAGGCAAAAGGAAAAGCATTATCGACGTCTTTTTAAAGATTAAGGAATTTAGCTTCCAGTTTAAAATATCAGGACACCTCGGCGTGGTGCAATGGTTAGCAAGCTCGTCTCGCTATAATCATTATAACTGAGTAGTAAGTTCGATCCTCACTGGGTACCCCCTACTTTCGGCCGTGTGTCACATCTAAGCTACGCTTAGATAATCACCTTCCTCCAGGCTTGGGAGTTGAGTGCAGGGCTAACAACTTGCCCGATAAAAAGAAAGCTGTTTGTTACGGAAACAGCAAAAACGCTGCTCTGCACACCATTGGGTGTAAAGGAAAAGTTTATTATTTATTAAAATATCAAATGACAAAGACTTGACTTAGTCATGTTCTTGGTATCTCTAACTTTTTAAAACAAAGATTTTAAATATAAAAATAATTAATAAATTGCTTTTCTGTTTAATTTTGAGCACAGAAAGTTAAATTACCGAGCGCAATTACTGCGCCAGGGCGCGAACCGGTTGAGAAATGCTAGTCGAGGCATTTACGAATCTGCATTTATAATGACAACTTCCGTTTCTAAAACTGTAACGGCAGGAAGAAAGTGAGATTAGAACTGAGATTAGATGCAACCTAAAATAAAGGGAAAAATGTCCAAAACTAACAATGAAAATATATTCATTCAGAAAACTCTAGTCATAAAATACAATTATTTTAAATTCATAATAAGCCTGGTACAAGGCCATAAAAGCACAGCACTTTGCCACACAAAGATGCTTTATATCTCCACCTACAAAATAAATTTAGACATGTTTGAAGACTTCTTATTTTTTTTAATCGAATCTAATTTCTCGATTTTCAAAAGTCTCAAACACTAATCTTTCATAATTTTTTAAAAGTTAATTCAAATACTAACCCAAACCCGACCATCACAAGTCCAAGACTCCATCCACGAAAGACTATTATTTTCTTTTTTATCCTTTTTTTTATTTCCACGTTCCTACTGACTTTATTTTGATGGCGACGACGTATGTCTACCCAAGTTTCAGTCGATAATTGGATCTATATTAATCGATGATATCTGACCCGAAGGACATGGATTAATAAAAAGCAGCTTAGAAACACACACCAACCACAGGCTAATTAATGTTATTACTATTTTTTATTCAATCAATCAAACGAAACAAGACATTTGCTATTTAATAATAAAGCATTAACGCAAAAAATTAGGAATGGTGTTCATAAAAATGAATTATTCGTTAATAGAGGATTATTTTTTCGGAAATAGGGGACAGTGTAACATATGAATCTTACCAAATTGGGGAGGAAAATTAATTCTTTCTTTTTTTTTTTTTTAGGAATTATCAGTAATAATCGAATTTAATGTAATCTGTCTGATCGACAAAAAACTGATGCCAGTCACGCCAAAAGTATCGGTTTCTATCCGAATTAGACATCGATAAACCTTTTCAGTTTTTAACCTGGGTAAACAAATGACCGTGGAGCCAAGCTTAACAAAATGAAAGCAAGTAATTGCTCAGGATCAGCGTCTGGTGAGAGCATTAAACCAGTTCCGTTGCACATTTGTTTGTGTCAAACGATAAACGATATTTTGGGATCTTTACAAACTAAGAACCAATACGAATCAGCAATCGATTTTCAAAGTGTTCAGTTGTTTGTATTGCAAACTGTCTAGGCATTGGTTTCCCTCAGCGTTCTAGAAATTGGAGAATATTTTTTCTTAAATAATCAGTCAAGAAATGCAACTTGAAAAATCTATTTGTCGGATTGATTTATTAATTTCATCAATTGCGTGCTCTTATTCTGCGGCTTTTTTTGTTTGTCTGTCGAGGAATTTTGTTTGATATTATCTTGTAGTTCCTTGTTACACCGTCGCCCTCCTCTATGGCGTGACCACAGGTCGTTGATGTCGGTCAGTTAAGTGCAACACGTGATACACGCTTTTGGGCGATCATGTCTCGAAAGAGACATGACTGACTGGACAGAAGATTATCCCGCAGTAGGTTGCCATTGATTTCTGTGGTAGATTGGTTGCCAGCCAAGGCTATAGAACCCAATATGACCTATTATTTAATCCATAACTGGAGGGAAGAGACGGATTAATATATTTCCCAAGGATATTTGTGCGGAAGTGAATGAAAGGAATTTAAATGGAATTTGTCGTTCCGCGTCGATATTCACTGCACCACAACGCACAGTTTCCAGTCTGCCCGACACGAGTTCTTTGAGTAAAGAATCTTTGGAAAACAATATTTCTCGCAACGGAGTCACACACGTTTAGACGTATGTCGGCGAGAAACGTATTATTCTCTTCTTTTCAGGCTACTATCTTCAAATTTCTTCTTTTTCAAGTTTTCAGTTGATATATCGAAATATAATTCTGCAAACAACAAGAATGAGGATACTGGTCTAAAATCATTTGGTACATAAAGTGAAATTCACTGAATGTTTTTCTTTGGCAAAAAATCATTTTGTAATTGTCAACTTATTAACATTTAAGAGATATTAAAAAGTTTCCTCTCATACGTTGCACATGTGCGTCTTGTATCATGGTATATGTTGCCTCTGACGCACATGTGCGTCTTGTATCATGGTATATGTTGCTTCTGACGCACATGTGCGTCTTGTATCATGGTATATGTTGCCTCTGACGCACATGTGCGTCTTGTATCATGGCATATGTTGCCTCTGACGCACATGTGCGTCTTGTATCATGGCATATGTTGCCTCTGACGCACATGTGCGTCTTGTATCATGGCATATGTTGCCTCTGACGCACATGTGCTTCTTGTATCATGGCATATGTTGCCTCTGACGCACATGTGCGTCTTGTATCATGGCATATGTTGCCTCTGACGCACATGTGCGTCTTGTATCATGGCATATGTTGCCTCTGACGCACATGTGCGTCTTGTATCATGGCATATGTTGCCTCTGAAGCACATGTGCGTCTTGTATCATGGCATATGTTGCCTCTGACGCACATGTGCGTCTTGTATCATGGTATATGTTGCCTCTGACGCACATGTGCGTCTTGTATCATGGCATGTTGCCTCTGACGCACATGTGCGTCTTGTATCATGGCATATGTTGCCTCTGACGCACATGTGCGTCTTGTATCATGGCATATGTTGCCTCTGACGCACATGTGCGTCTTGTATCATGGCATATGTTGCCTCTGACGCACATGTGCGTCTTGTATCATGGTATATGTTGCCTCTGACGCACATGTGCGTCTTGTATCATGGCATATGTTGCCTCTGACGCACATGTGCGTCTTGTATCATGGTATATGTTGCCTCTGACGCACATGTGCGTCTTGTATCATGGTATATGTTGCCTCTGACGCACATGTGCGTCTTGTATCATGGCATATGTTGCCTCTGACGCACATGTGCGTCTTGTATCATGGCATATGTTGCCTCTGACGCACATGTGCGTCTTGTATCATGGCATATGTTGCCTCTGACGCACATGTGCGTCTTGTATCATGGCATATGTTGCCTCTGACGCACATGTGCGTCTTGTATCATGGTATATGTTGCCTCTGACGCACATGTGCGTATTGTATCATGGTATATGTTGCCTCTGACGCACATGTGCGTCTTGTATCATGGTATATGTTGCCTTCTGACGCACATGTGCGTCTTGTATCATGGCATATGTTGCCTCTGACGCACATGTGCGTCTTGTATCATGGCATATGTTGCCTCTGACGCACATGTGCGTCTTGTATCATGGCATATGTTGCCTCTGACGCACATGTGCGTCTTGTATCATGGTATATGTTGCCTCTGACGCACATGTGCGTCTTGTATCATGGTATATGTTGCCTCTGACGCACATGTGCGTCTTGTATCATGCTATATGTTGCCTCTGACGCACATGTGCGTCTTGTATCATGGTATATGTTGCCTCTGACGCACATGTGCGTCTTGTATCATGGCATATGTTGCCTCTGACGCACATGTGCGTCTTGTATCATGGCATATGTTGCTTCTGACGCACATGTGCGTCTTGTATCATGGCATATGTTGCCTCTGACGCACATGTGCGTCTTGTATCATGGCATATGTTGCCTCTGACGCACATGTGCGTCTTGTATCATGGTATATGTTGCCTCTGACGCACATGTGCGTCTTGTATCATGGTATATGTTGCCTCTGACGCACATGTGCGTTCATTTGATGAAACTCCGCTTATGTTATTTTGTCATTTTTCTAACAATAAAATCCGTCCCAATTTTATTGTTTAATGGCGACCATGTCACATACCACAATGGAGAAAAAACAAAACCAGTGCCGAGGGAGTACATTAGCGTAATTCTCTATGGCTTAATAAATTTAATTTTAAATTATTTACATTGTTCGAACTGTTGTTCTGATCTTTATTGCCATGTTTATGACGTTTCGGCCGTTGTACGCTCCGGTCTTCTTCAGGTACTAGGAATTTCAAACCAAACTCCTTATTTCGATAACGGGGTTATACCATTCATATTCCTCAAGGGCACATAACCCAGTGGTTAGTTCCAGTGACTTGACCCAAAGAGTTCAATTATAAGTAGTAAACAAATAACTTAAGCAGTTGAGTTAAAGGGGAATACAAATATCAAAAGTAAAGTTATATAATGCCATATGTTCTGATGATCATTTGAAGCATGATATTACCAATCACAATAGCAGTAATACAGAGTGCTTGAAAAATTCACTACCGCCAAAGATCGCAATATGAGCTCTGCTAAATAACGGTTACTGAGACGTTAGGTTTATAAGTCTCAGGAATTCATACACTGATGTCTTCAAGGACACATGGCTCAATGGATATAGGCGTTGGTTAGTTCCAATGACTAGACCCAAAGAGGTAGAGTTCAATACCTGGCTACAGCAATGGTGAACAAATAATTTAGAGAGTTGAGTTAAAGGGAGATAAATACATGTTTACCGGAAGTGGCATCGCACATGGAATGAAAATGATGTGCCCCAGTGATCGAAATAAAGAGTGCAGTTCGACATTCTAGCATCTGAAGAAGGCAGGAGCGTTCAACGGCCGAAACGTCGTAAACATGGTAGAAAGATTAGAAAAACAATGTAAATGCTACCTCATATCAGAAGTAAAGAAAAATTTTATTTTATTTATAAAGATTAAGTCGAATTATGAAGTGATTTCTCATGGTAACTCCGGCAAAAGCAGAAAAGGTTAAAATATCCCCGATAGAAATGGGTATATATCGTTTATCTCTTTCTTTATGTGACGGTTTGTAAATTATTTCAATGGAAACTGTAATTTCTACTTTTGGATGAACGAGTTTTGGACTTGCTGGTAAAACTGAGCTTTTATTGATTTTAGCTTATGTTCCAGACTTGAATTGACTTCCAAACACTTGCTTTGTACACTTGAAGGAGTAAAAACCTTATTTCCCTCTTGGTACAAGCTAATGGCGGATCAGAAATTCGAAAGGTGGATTATGATTCGAATAGATGACAATAGCTGAATAGAATAAAAGTCCGCTGTTAGCTTTTTCAACATGTTTTCCCTTTTGGCAATCAATCAGAGTTTCTATGTTAATAAACACTTTGACGTTTGCAGACGAATAGGCGTAAAAGTTAGGGTTTTAGTTTTAATTCAATGTTTTAGCAATTCCGACATGATGACGCATGCGCAAAGCAAATAAAGACGCGCTGAAGACTAATTAAATTTGCATTGCCTTTTGTTACTGCTTTTTATTTTTACTTTTGCTTTTGGGTTTGTTTTACTGCTTTATTGGGAATTTGGTTAGTCGGATTCTGCGTTTGTTTTATACGCATCGGCTGAGAGTATAGTACGCACTCACTTATTTCGACACACACACACGCACACACACATAAAATGAATGTGGAGAAACGTGCTACTTAGTTGAGCGGTTTTATTTCAGTCAATAAACCCCACGAACTAAACTGAGTAATGCTCCATCATGAGCAGATACTGAATTGAATGAAAGAGTGTCCTCGGAAGTCGACGATTCAGTGCCTTGAACACCTATTAGGACATTAACTCAGGCCAGACCAAAAGTGGAACTCATACAGACGATCCATCGCTAAAGAGTCCTGAAAAGTTGATGGTTGGTTTCGTTTTAGCTACTAGCTGACAACTCCTGCTATCCTCTAACTTTACAAGGTCAGATCAGGACGGAAATGAAGTGCTGTTGCCATATATAGGCAAACAGGGAGTAATTTATTGTAAAAATCGCTGTCTTCTCCGATTTTTCACATCGCCATAAAGGCATGAATCCAACTTATGAGTTATTTAAGTTACATTCTTAAGTTCCACGCCCCGTACACTCAAATGAATCACCCGCAATCCATTCGAATCCAATTGATAAGAAGGAAATCCACCTTTTCTTTGTTGGATTTACTATCGAAGCGGGTTATTTCTCACATATCACCCTAAACCATTGTTATCTTTAATTCTTACTGCTCACAAAACAAACATCTTTAATGATCCCCCTCTCTCGAGTGACTCTTGGGCCTTGTAAAGAGTGAACATTAGTGAAAAAAAATGAAGGTAAGAGTGGCTTGGCCAGAAGATGGCTCACACAAAGCGAGAGATAGAGTTTCAAATATGTTATTTCTAAGAAATTTTATCAAGATAATTTGTCTCTCCTTTAGAATTTTCTCAGAACTTCTATCAAATAAAACAATGCAATAAAAAGAACTGCATTGAACATCTATGCATACACATATCTATGCATATATATATATGCATAAACATATATATGCATACATATATATATATATATATATATGCATACACATATATATGCATACATATATATGCATGAATATATAGGCATACGCGCATATTCATGCACATATATGGATCAACATGAAATCTACACACATAAATGCACAACTAGAAGTAAAAATGCATTACACGTAAGAATATCAAGACACAAACTGGCAGACACGCTCATACAAAATGAACACATACACGCAAAATGAACACATACACGCAAAATGAACACATACACACAAAATAAGCACATACACACAAAATAAACACATACATGCAATATGAACACATATACGCAAAATAAACACATACGCATTAAATGAACACATACATGCAAAATGAAAACAAAAACGCGAAATGAACACATTCACAGAAAAAACACATACACGCAAAATGAATTCATACACTGAAAATGAACACATACACGCAAAAGGAATAGAAACACGCAAAATAAACACATACAGAGAAAATGAACACATACACCCAAAATGAACACATACATGCAAAAAAACACGTACAGGCAAAGTTAACACATACACGCACAATGAACAGAAACACGTAAAATAAACACATATACGCAAAATGAACACATACGCGCAAAATGAACACGTACACACAAAACGAAGACATATACGCTAAATGAACATAAAATATAAACATGAAGGCAAAATATATACATACACGCAAAATTAAAACATACACTTAAAATAAACACATACATGCAAAATGAACACAAACACGCAAAATAAACACATACACAGAAAATGAATATAGACACAGAAAGTAAACAGATACACGCAAAATGGACACATATACACAAAATAAATAGATACACGCAAAATTAACACATACACGCAAAATGAATTCGTACACAGAAAATGAACACATACAAGCAAAATGAACAGAAACACGCAAAATAACCACATACACACAAAATTATCAGTAACATGCAAAATAAACATATACACGCAAAATGAACACATACAAGAAAAATGAACATATTTACCCAAAATGAAGACAAACACACAAAATGAACACATACACTCGAAATGAACACACACATAGAAAATGAATACAGACACAGAAAATGAACAAATACACGCAAAATGGACACATACACGCAAAATAAACACATACACAGAAAATGAACAGATACACGCAAACTGAACACATACACGCAAAATAAACACATACACAGAAAATGAACAAATACACGCAAAATGAACACATACACGTAAAATGAACACAAACATGCAAAATGAAAACGAACGTGCAAAAGGAACACATACACAGAAAATGAACAGATACACGCAAAATGGACACATACACGCAAAATGAATTCATACATAGAAAATTAACACATGCACGCAAAATGAACACATACACGCAAAATGAAGACATGCACGCAAAATGAAGACATACACGCAAAATGAATTCATACACTGAAAATGAAGACATATACGCAAATTGAACACAAACACGCAAAATAAACACATAAACGCAAAATGAACACATAAATGCAAAATGAACACATAAATGCAAAATGAACAGAAACACGCAAAATGAACACATACATGCAAAATGAACATGTACAACGGAAAATGAACAGAAACACGCAAAATGAACGCATACACGCAAAGTAAACAACATCTACATTCCACAGATATTTTAAAGAAAAGTACGTCCACTTTCGTCGGTTTATTTTTAAGCAAAGAATGTCTGCTTCCCTCAGTTTAAGTTAAAGAAAATAACATCCGTTTTCCTTAAATTATTTTCAAAGAAAGAAAGTCCTCAGATTTTTTAAGGAAAGAACCTCCACTTTCCTTGCATTGTTTTTATATGAAGGACGTCTGCTTCCCTCCGTTTATTTTTGAGAAAAAAGTCTGCTTCCCGCAGATTAGTACTGAGGACAGAACATCCGTTTCCATTAGAGTATTTGAAAGGAAAGTATGTCTGCTTCTAATAGATTATTTTAAACATGTCTGCTTCCCTCATATTATTATTAAGGAAATTTCGTCAACATTTTTCAGATCATTTTAAAGGGAAGAACGTTCACTTTTCAGATTATTTTAAAGGAAATGACGTCCGCTCCCCTCATTATTTCTAAAGAAAGAACGTCCGCTTTCCTAAGATTACTTTTAAGGAAGCAATGTTCACAGTCATCAAATTATTCTTATAAAAAGTACGTCCGCTTCCCTCAGATGATTTTAAGTAATGAACGTCTGCTTCCTTCAGATTAAGGAAAGAACAACCGCTTCCCTCAGATTATATTTAAGAAAAGAAAGTCCTCTACTCTTCGAGTATTTTTAAGGAAAGAACACCTGCTTCCCTCAACTTTTTCTTTAAGAACCCCATCTTTCTTCAGAAAATTTTTTAAGGAATGAAGGTCCGTTTTCCTCAGATTATTTTTTATGCTTGAAATGTAAACAAATCAGTTTATAAATATTTGATGGATTCACTTTTATTGCGACATCTTTATTTCTTCTACTCTAATAACGCTTGAAGTAATAAAAATATCAGATTAAAAATAAATCCATTAATTCTTTTTTAGAAATATTTTGCGGCCTTCATATAACTTGGCCAATGATGCACTAAAAAGTAACATAATAATGACCCACTTCTAGAAATCTAAATCAATTTTCTGTTTTGTTTTTATCAGCAGGGTTGGCTACCAACCAATTTCAATTATTTCGGCTTTCTACGAAATCAAAAACGTATCTTTTTTCTTTTTCCACCAGTGTTTCCCTTTCTCTTTTTCCATCATAACAAAACCTTCATGTGTGTGTGTGTGTGTGTGTGTGTGTGTGTGTGTGTGTGTGTGTGTGTGTGTGTGTGTTTTCTTTATCAAAAGAATGCCAAACAAAAGTAACTGGACATTGTTTTGAGCTCTGGATTCAAGCATCGCCACTCATCTGATTTCAGGTTGTTCAATCGAATTTGGTCAATCGAATTTCTTATTAGATTACAGATTTCTCAGTTGTTGTTCCAGAAGGAAAAATATTCTGCTTCATTAGGCTGTCTTCATCCAGTTAGAAACACATCATCTCGGAACTGAAAGTCTTCTGGGAAACGGAATTAATGGCTTTATGACCGAAGTATATGATGTTTTCGTTTGTGGTAAATTTAACAAGATGCCAAATTTTTATTTAGTTGCTTTTGTTTGATAGATCGTCTTTCAAACTGTGCTTTTGTAAAAAAACAAAAACAAAAAAAAACAAAAACAAAAGAAAAACTCCTCGGTAATAAGTGATGGGCTCAAGTGGCTAAATAGAAACAAACAGAAATTGAATGATGCAAAGGGGGTTTAGTTTAGCGCGTATAAAAGAAGCAGAGTCGACAAACTGTGCTTATAACTAAGGAATTTGATTCAATTTGAAAACCTCACAGAACTAGAACTGGAAGTAACTTTATTTTAAAAAATAGCTCCTAAAATCGTGAGTAGCCAAATTTACAATTTAATTGCTTTGAGCTGTCAAAATGATATCCTCACTGCATTCCGTTGATCCTGGACTTAAAACTTAAGTTAACTTTTCAAAACGAAGACAGAAAGCTTCCTTCTATTTTCTGTTGGGCAAATTGACGATACATACAAGAAATGTTTTTTTATAATCATTTCACCCCAAGAAAGTTGTATGAGAGTCGAGTGGAAAGGGAGTGGGAACATGACACAAGGGTTGTCAGGGAAAGGATGCGAGTCAAAAAGATAAGAGATGGCAATTGACATTGCATTTAAATTCTTGAAGATTGTGGCTGTCAGGGAAGCAAGAATTCGGAAGAGAATTCCACAGGCAAGACATGCGAGAAAAGAAGCTGGTAGAGTAGAAGTTGCGGTTACATTTGATCGGTTTCACTGTAAAAGAGTGGGGCTTAGTTGCTAGTCTAGTAGCTCGAGTAAATTCATGCAGAGGAGGCACGAGGGAGCAAAGCTGATCGGAGCCGAAGCTGTGAAAATATTTCTAGAAGAAACGGAGGGAATCGACATTACGTCGGTGAGAAAGTGAGTGAAGTTGAGCTACCAGTTCGGGAATAAATTACATTGTAGATTCTCCGTTGGATTCTGTCAAGAATTGAATTGCGGTTGCTTTCAGACAATTCATGAGGTACCCATTTTCCAAGTTTAAGAACCTTTCCAATTTGCTGAAGATGACAATAAACAGTTGTACGGTTTGAATTAAGCTTTATTGCCAATTATTCAATTGATAATGCAGGATGTTCTTTAAGTGCTGCCTCAAGAAGCTTATGTGTCCAAGCCGCCTTCACCTTGGTCGGGGTTGAGCAGGCTTTATCCCCGATGGAGAAAGTTTCATTGGGATTTGTTTAAGGGCAAGGTCACAAGCCCTGCCCTGTTATTTAACCCATAACTGGAGGGAAGGGACAGAGTAATACCTTTCCCAAGGGTACCAGTGCGTAAGTGAATGCAGGGGATTCAACTGGAATTCGAACTCGGCTCACCGATTTCTCTTTCCGAGCCGACATCCACTGGACCACAACGCACATCGGTCACTAAACGCTTACAGCAGCTGGTATTACTCAAGCGGTCACCCATCTAAGTACTGACCAAGCTTAACGTTGCTTAACTTCGGTGATCGAGCGAGAACCGGTGTGTTCAACGTGATATGATTTGTTCGATTTCACGCTTGAAATTTTCCACTTCTGAATTTTTCGAACCATCGTCTGCAAGTTCTTTCATTCAAGCACTGATTGAATGTTTCGAGCCGCTTTTGTTGCAGAGCTCTGGGCGAAAGAGGGATAAGAAGATTGTGTTATAATCTAGAATGATATAAAGATAGAGAAGTGCATTAGACTCGAGTGGGGATTACTTTGAAGGGTAAACCATTTGGTTTGTTGTTAGGAATTGGAATAAATTGTTTGTGCCACGAATATCGTTAATTTTCTTACAGACGTCGTACATAAAACGAATAATGTGGTATACTTACTTGAATGCATGTAAAATTTCGTCCCCTCTATTATAGAGTGGAAAATATGTCTTCTTCATAAGGGGAGAGGAGCAATTGCTTCCCGTTGACCAAAGATTGATAAGATAACATATAAATGAAAAAAAAAAAAGCTTTGGGAATGTAGTAGCTGAAATAACAGCAAAAATTCAAATTATAAGGTAAAGGTAATAGTAATGATAAAGGTAATGGTAAAGGTAATGTTAATGGTAATGGTAATCGCAATGGTAATGATAAAGTTAAAGGTGATGGTAAAAGTAAAGGTAATGGTAATGGTAAAGGTAATGTTAATGGTAATGGTAATCGCAATGGTAAAGGTAAATGTGATGGTAAAAGTAAAGGTAATGGTAATGGTAAAGGTAATGTTAATGTTAATGGTAATCGCAATGGTAAAGGTAAAGGTGATGGTAAAAGTAAAGGTAATGGTAATGGTAAAGGTAATGTTAATGGTAATGGTAATCGCAATGGTAAAGGTAAAGGTGATGGTAAAAGTAAAGGTAATGGTAATGGTAAAGGTAAAGGTAATGGTAATGGTAAAGGTAATAGTAAAGGTAATGGTAATAGTAATGTTAATGGTAATGGTAATGGTAAAGGTAAATGTAATGGTGATGGTAAAAGTAAAAGTAAAGGTAAAGGTAATGGTAATGATAAAATTAAAATTTGTCATTCATCGACCGAGGAACCAGGGTTCTTTTCGGTGGAAATTTATATTTTTTAAAATAATTTTTAAATACTTTTAATGTGTTTTTTCTTATTTTGTGATTGCGTAGCACCAGTTCACAAGAAAGATGGTTCTTCGAACCTTGTGAACTGGTGCTACGCAATCACAAAGAACTGTAACAAATAACAAAAACCACACTAGAACTAAAATAAGTAGAACATGTAACTCGACGCGGGAATTATGACATAATCACGATGCTGATGTTTAATTCGCTCGAAGTCCTTTTTAATTATTGGGCTGAGAAAGCGTTTGTTTAGAGCTGACAGTTTAGATATTTCTAAACCATTCATGGCATCCATATAGAAGACTTGATCTGACGAGGATATTAAAAAACATGAGTCGGCTTTACTGTTTTGGTTTAGTAGCAATGTGCGGTGTTGCTCGAAACTATCACCAACGTAGCCTATTCTATGTTCAATTTCCTTTTCTCCTATACTTAATTTATTATAATCGATCCACGTGAAGTGTTTAGTATTTATTAATCCGACATGCTGAAAATTGATGATGTATTCCTGGTAGGCACCATTGCTACTTTCTAATTTCTGAACATTGTTTATGTTTTGAAAAACTTTACATTGAGTCCAAGTCAATATAAAAAGAATAAAAAAAAAAAATGGAAAGTTAGTGATAATTAATGTCATGAGGCAGAAACACTTGATATAATTGCATTGGTTGGAATCGATTAATTTGAGGAGTTAATTTGATGCGGAACAATGTTGACTTTTGAGCGGCAAACCCTGGAATAGCTGCTGCACTTGAAGGTTGATAGCTGCGGAATAGGTGATCTCTGCTGCAACTTCTACTTATTTATGACTACAATCTGTTTCATTCAACGAGGCGAGGTTTGAGCTTGTTCCAAAAATCTGGTCAAATATAAAAAAGAAAAAAAATTATAAGAACACATGAACAATTATATAAAAAACATAACCACAGCACCTTTTCAGTCGTTTTGAAAGAAAGTTGCACACACACACACACACACACACACACACACACACACACACGCACGCACGCACGCACGCATATATATATGCAACTTCCCTACAAACAAAATAGACGACGACTACTATCGTTCGTCCGCGAACTGCTTAATACACTCAATACAATTATCATCTTTGATAATGGCTGATGTAAGCGGAAAGCTCAGAAAGGAATAACAAAAAGCATGTATCAATATTGTGAATTTCTTCTTTAACGATAATGCTTTTAAGCTTATTAGACAGTATGAAAGAATTTACATAAAATAACTGGACAAAACTTGTCTATATTATTTAATGAAGTATGCATCAATATATATATATATATATATATATATATATATATATATATACAAAAGAGTACAAAGAGTTTGTCCATTTAACAGAGCAGATTCATGACGACTTCGAAGTTTTGTGAAGACACTGTTATGATCTTTGCAAACAGTCCTGACGAGTGGAAACAGCCTAATGGTGTCCTGTAAAATCTTTAAAGTCGGCATGAATCTGCTCTGTTAAAGAGACAAACTCTTTGTACTTATCAACGCTCTATCAACACCACGATATCGAGCACTTTACGATAAAAAAACTGTTTGCCAAAATATATTTTATCAGTAATGACCACTAAAAACAACAACCTTGGCGCTAAATATTATCACAGTTAAACACTATATATATATATATATATATATATATATAGAGAGAGAGAGAGAGAGAGAGAGGAGAGAAAGAGTGATTTTGTTTAAGAGAGAGAGGAAATTTAGTGAAAAAACCTTATGCGGGAAATGTGTAAAATTATTGAATCATAAATTTTCAATTACTTACGTCCAATAATTGAAGCTTCCTTCTTTTTATCTGATGTAACCACAAATAAAGACGACACATCGAGTTGATTAAAAAGATAAGACCATTAATCATGGTAAATCAAAGTCTCTTTAGTAGAAGCTTTAAAAATTAGAACATCAAATAAAAACAATTTGGTATTACTTTATAATGATGTATTTAATTACAGAAGTTAAGCAACAAGTAGCCTTGTCAAATAGACAAGACTAACAATTTGAGAATCCAGAAGCTCGTCATTGAAAGAAAAATCTAAATTCTAATTCTTAATATTGAACCATTGATTCTTCTCATCAAGTTTAGATTTGTTAATTCCGTGATGGTCTTGAAGAAGCTTTAAAAATACAAGAATTCGGCTAATTAATTTCTTTGTTGTTCTGATTCAATGAAAAGATCAGAGAGATTTGAATAACGAACAGAAAACTAGAAAGATCAAAAGGTTTCATTTAGATTACGAATTTATCTAACTTTGTGATATAATAAATAGGTGATGAATATGTATACACCTTGGTTCCCCCTCATTGGAATGTGATTGGCTGGTGTCAGCCATAAATACAGACTAAGGCAAGAACGTCCAGAGAGTGAGTGAGAGAGATCTAGAGATCTTTCCACCAGAGATCTATTAGTCTACCACCATTGACTACGCCTACGTCTCAGGATACTGCATACGACGATTACGTCTACGTACTAGATTGACCTACCCGGTTACATTTGCCTAACCAACTTAACTACCTCGTATTGATATATGTCCCTTTCCGGGACATATCACTTTGTTAATTCTACAAACAATTTAATGTTTTAAGAATAAATACTTATTTCAGGAGACTTCTTTATTATTTTCCTTTTTTCGAATATTATGACTAATGTTTCGTTATTCAAATTTAAAATGCGCCCTAGAGTTTTAGTTATTCTACAAGTGTACTACACTGAAGCAAAAACAAAAGATTGAGAAACACTGACATAGTTGATTAAAACGTTTGTTCATGAATTGTAAATTTAATTCTTAAGGCTTGAATTGTACAGGCGAAGTGGAAACAATATCTGAGCGGTATTAAATAATTTCTTTTTAATCGTTTCACCCCAATCAAGGCGGTAATGCCACTGATGCGCAGATTAGATAGGAGGAGAGTAAAGATAAAGACGAACCAGTAATTGGGGTGTCAGAGAAGGGAACAAGAGAAGGATGGGAATACAGGTGTGATAACAGTTGCAAAGGTAGAGAGAAAGGAAACGATATACAGGGTGATGTAGACAGAACTGAAGTCAAATGGTTAAGAGATGGGTATTGACATTGCATTTAAATTCCTGGAGGTTGTAGCCGTCAGGAAAGCAAGAATATGGAAGAGAGTTCCATAGGCGGGAAGTCCGAGAAAATATGCTGGTGGAGTAAAATTGTCGGCTGCATTTGGTTGATCTAACTGTGAATGGGTGGGATTGAGATATTGACAGAGGAACGTGAACTATCTAAACCCGTAGATTAAACAAAGGTTCAAGTTCGAAATTCCCTGAAAGTTGACTGTATCGACTGACATCCAAAGAAGACCAGAATGTGTAACAGCCGAAACGTTGTGATAATTTCCTGTTGAATAAGCAGATAAAACAATGAAAACTGTACGAACAAAACTTTTATTAAAATATCTGGTGCGACTCCAAAATGACGGCAATTGTTAGAAAGTTTTAATAGTTTTTAAAAGTTTTAATGCAACAAAACAAATGTCTTGATACAATAAAGTGGAGATGAAGAATTCACAACTAAAAATAAGGCCAATGAACCATTTATTTAATATATTCCCTTGATATCTTTTAGACGTTGAATGGCATCTATCAACCATTGATTTACTCCTGGTATTATATAAATCACTTTTTGTTCAATATCTTATGCTAAAAAATACTTGTTTAATATAACAGTGAATTGGATATCTCTCTTTCTCCCGAGTAAAAAGATTAAAATGATGAAGACCGCGACGACAAAGCCTATTCCATTACAAAGTTGAAGCAAGACGTTCACTTAATAAACAACGATATCTGAGTGCCTCATATGAAAGGCTTGAACAAATAAGACTGCAAACTGAAAAACATAAAAATAAAGGATCTGATTAGTTAAACGGTTCATTTTGCTTTGGAATTAATTTTACCTAAATGCAGATGATATTTCATCTGTATAGACTATTAAAACGACTAAGGGAAATAATCATAAAATTTTCTAACTTGAGTTGACTTACCTAACTTCCCACTACAGATGGGACAGGAGATATATAAATAGACAGGAAATATATGAATAAATACATGTTGATAATTATTATATGGTTTGATATTTAAATAAATGATTCACTTTTTTTTTTGATAATTTCTCCATTATTAGAATATCATTACCAAATTTAAAGATTTTCTGATTCGAAATCTGTAGAATTACAGTTTGTTGATTAACACTGTCAGTCAATTCAGAGCCAAACGTGAAACACGCTTTGGGCGATTATATCTCGAAAGAGACATGACTGATTGGGCAGAAGATTATCCCGCAGTAGGTTGCCATTGCTTTCGGTGGTAGAATGGTTGCCAGCCAAGGCTATAGAACCCAATCTGTCTTGTTATTTGACTCATAGCTACAGGAGGAACAAATATATTATATTACTAATTAGTCATTAGGGGGATCAGTTTATTACTTCATAACAAAATAAAACTGATCCCCCACTTTATGCCCAGTAGAAGCCTAAATCATGTCTCCAACTATTATATTCAGTCAATCATTTAAGTGCCATACGTGATACACGCTTTAGGCGATCATGTCTCGAAAGAGACATGACTGACTGGGCAGATGATTACCCACAGCATGATTACCCATTGCTTTCTCTTCCCTCCAGTTATGGGTTAAATAGCGGGACTGGTTGGGTTCTATAGCCTTGGATGGCAACCTGACTACCGCAGAAAGCAATGGCAACCTACTACGGGATAATCTTCTGCCCAGTCAGTCATGTTTCGAGAGGGACATGATCGCCCACAGCGTGTATCATGTATGACACTTAACTGACTGACTGGATATAATAGTTGAAAACATGATTAAGGCTTCTACTGGGTATAAAGTGGGGGATCAGTTTTATATTGTTATGAAGTAATAAACTGATCTCCCACTAATTACTATTTAATAATATAATACATCTCTTTCCTCTCTAGCTAAGAGTCAAATAACAGGACAGATTGGGTTCTATAGCCTTGGCTGGCAACTAGGCTATTGCAGAAAACAATGGCAACCTACTACAGGATAATTTTCTGCCCAGTCAGTCATGTCTCTTTCCAGACAAGATCACCCAAAGTGTGTATCACTCATGACACTTAACTGACTGACTGAATATAATAGTTGAAAACATGATTAAAGCTTCTACTGGGCATAAAGTGGGGGATCAGTTTTATTTTGTTATGAAGTAATAAACAGATCCCCCATTAATTGACGATATTCAAGAGTTTCAACCGAATACGCCGTATGAGTAAATATGCGGAGGGAAGGAAGATAATGGCGTTAGGAAGGTTGAGTTTCGTCAATTACACAATTAGTTTTTGTTTTTTCTTGTAATCAGCGTTCAAAATCTTGATTTTTATTTTATCTTAGTGGCCAACAAAGTCAAAATTAACTTAGAGTCCGGGAGATTGTTTTTGACAAAACAGTGGATTAGACTTGATAATAAATAGAAATTAAAAACTATGATTGTAGCTCTCTCTACTTTCCCTTTAATTGTATGAATAAGGTTATGTTGTTGTTTGTTATGGTGGATATCGGCTTGAAACGAGAAATCGGGAAGCCGAGTTCACATTCCAGTTGAATTCGTTGCATTCACTTACGCGCAAATACCCTTAGGTAGGGTATTAACCCGTCCCTTCCCTCCAGTTATGGGTTAAATAACAGGATATACTGGGTTCTATAGCCTTGGCTGGCAACCAGTCTACCAGAAAAAGTAATGGCAACCTGCTGAGGGATAATCTTCTGTCCAGTCAGACATGTCTCTTTCGAGTTATGATGGCTAAAGCGCGTATCACGTATAGCACTTAAATGACTGAAAGTTATGTTTGTTTTTCAAGATTATATATATATCATTCACTAACTCTTGCAAACTGTAAATCGCCTGATGAGGTATTATTAATAGTACCGAAACACGACATTTCTTGTGTAGCAGTAAAAAAGCATTTTATTGTAAATAATAATAAAAATATTAGTATATATATTTGTTCTGCTACCTATCGAGCACTTTTAAAAAATAAATGCTACTACCCCATTAGTTACCCTATTACTGTTATATATATATATATATATATATATATATAATTATGAATTAAAAGTAAATTGCGACACGGAAATTTCTATGTTTCTAGAGAGAATTTCGTCATCAGGCAATGTTAGATATTGCTTGTGAAAATTATTTACATTTAAATACAAAAAAAAACATCGATTTGCTATTTATGTATGTGTGAAGATATAAAATTTATGTGTGTGTTCCTTTTAACTAATCAGAATAAAGATTCACGTTGAAATTTGGCCAGTAGTTTCTAGGGAATATATACTTACTTTTTTTCTTTTTTTTTTACTTTTTTCTTTTTTTTTCCTGTTCTACAATATTATCTATGCTCTACAATATTTATTGTACTGAACACTGTTTATACAAAAATAAATGTCAGGGAACTCAAAATCGTAAAACTTTGGATCCTCTTTACAAATATATATATATATAAATTGAAATTATTGCTTTTTTGCTTATCAAAGAGATTCAGGCTCATTACATCTTGCCTAAGCGTCACATGTGGCAGCATGATGAAAACTATGGCCAGTCATGGTGGGATTTGAACTTTTCATGAGACATTACTTTTCTAAATTTTCAAAAAACGCAGTGATACTTAAGGAAATGTTCACCGGATTTGACATCATTCAATTGCTGGCGATTCCGAGCGGAGAAAGCCGATTGACACGGACGGTATACGATGTCCAATGCGAATCCGTTTAGCCAGCACACGCATTTACATGCCAATCCATGTTGTGCTCGTGACCACACAGCTACAGATTCACGGGCAAGATAAGGCGATGTCCGTCTGTCTGGGAGGGGATTAGGTTTTCGATAATGGAAACAATCAGAAGAAGTTGCGAGAATTTATGCTGGAATAAGAAGAGGAGAAGGGCGATGATGCGGCTTTAGAGAGGAGGACTTAATGCGCTCAAACTTTGTTGAATGATTTCGAAGGACAGCAGCTGAGCTTCGTCCATTTTGTATCGTTGCAACAGGCGATCTGGATTTTGGCGCCGATCGCATCAAGCTCTCGGATAGCGACCATCTTGAATGTATTGTAACTAGCACTATTTTGTAAAAGGTTCCACATTAGCAAAGTAACCATTCCTTCCTTCCCCATTCCTTCCGCGTTTTGTTTTACCAATTAAATTTTTCTCTTTTTTTCTGTGAAGAATTCTTTTCATTATTATTTTTATCGATTTTACTTATATGAGGTGTTTTCTTTCATGTCTTCATTCATTCAAATTTTTCTTTCTTTTCATCTCCTTATTTTAGATTTAGTTTCATAAACTCATTTTCTTTATTCTCTCAGATTATCATTTAATAATTTCCTTAATTTTCATTATTTCTTTTCTGTCATTAAGCTGATTCGTTATGAAAAAAGATGAATTCTGTTTATTTAATTAAATAAAACCAATTTCACTTTATTAAAATCTGTTATTCGAATATACGACAACATTTTTTCGTCTCGTTGTTGTTTCATCATTGACCCTTTTACACAAAATAGAAGATGATAATTAAATGAGACTCCATATTGATTCCCTTGGAATAGTATTGGAGAAACAAATGATGAAATAAAGGAAATAAAAATTGTTTTAGAATACTGATAAGAATGCTTGTCTTAAAACACTAATTCGCATGTATAGTCACATCAACGTAAATATTACATTAGTCGGATGGATCCTTAAAGGACAAAATGCCTCAAAATATATAAAATATTTTTCACGGATTTTCATAAAATTGTTTATATACATACATATATATAAAATATATTATAGTTTAGAACATGTACAAATTATAATTTACTACAAAAGTGTACATTTTGTTTCGACATCGAAAAAACAATGTCATCAGGTAGTTAATAATGATGGTACTAAACGTTAGTTTTGAAAAAAGAAATTCCAAAGCTAAAGGGGAAGTGAAATTTTTAAATTTTCTTAAAAATTAAAATAATAAAGTATCCTAAACAAAATCTGCTTTTCAACTTACGTAAGGAATTCAGAAGCAAATTCCGTCATAAATCTAAAGTTCTAATTTTTAAATTGTAATACAACCCCACTGCATGTAATCCAAAATTAATTTCCTTTCCATAGATGATTCTTTTCCTCCTTTTTAATCACTTCAGTATTAATTGCAACAGCTATATAGATCAACCTCTTTTATCCAATACCTTTTCTGATCCTATCATTTGACAAGTATCTGAGCCTAGATTCTAAATTTTATTCTTATTAATCTCCGATTTACTTCTCCTAACACAAAATTAAAATTTTTTTTCCTCTTAATACCTCCTGATTTTCAAAGCCCCTTTTACTATAGCCTTAAGCCTTCCATTCCTAGTTCTTTATTTATTAATTGATAACTAATTCCTTCATATATAAATATAAAAGTATATATATGTATGTGCATATATATATATTAATATGTGTGTACGTATATGTATGTATATATTTATGCATATATGTAAATGTGTATGGGGTGCTTAAACGCACATGTGTGTATGTACATAGGTATGTGTGTACTTGTGTGCGTAATGGCTATTTCCCCTCTAAGTTTTATCTGAATTTACAGATATATATATATATATATATATATATATATACATATATATATATATATATATATATATATATATATATATATATATTTGCACATTCGTTATATATACTATCTTATTCTTATATTTTAAATTTTTAAATTTTAAATTTAAATTAATTTTAAATTAAAATAAATATTTCTAAATTTCTTAGTTAATGATCTTTCCCTCTTATCAGTAATGTCTTTTGTTTATTTCTATATATGCATATGTATGTGTATGTGAGTGGTGGATTTATATGGGAGTGTACATGTGTATATGTATATATGCGTGTAAACTGCGTCTAGAGATTATATGCAAAAGAGGTATTGTCAAATAATTTTATAAAATTCATAGATATGTGTTATCCAATGAAATAATTTGTACTATTATGTATAGCGAGTAAGCATGAAAGCAATTAAGTCTCAATTTTCAATTTCAGATTGATATTTAATATTTTTTCAATAATTATAGCAATTTGCAGTGTCAAGAGATTATTTGTAAGAACTAGAATTTAGTATTATGGCTCGTAAAAAGAACTAACAATGAATGAAAAGAACTATATAATCAAAGAAATTAGTAAAGGAAAGTCTTCACTTCAAATTTCTAAGGATTTGAAAAGGGATCATCGAACAATCAAGAAAATATGTCAAATGGGAATTCAACCAAGGAAAAAAAAAGTCTCGGGCTGAATTCAGGAATTTAACAAAGCGAGATCTATCACATATCCGAAGAGAATTAATAAGAAACCCAAATGCGTCAAGTGCATTCATATTTGAGGCCACTGGAGCTCCTATGGTGTCAAGGGAAACAAGGTGTAAAGCATTAAGGAAGTTTGCTGATGTAAAAAATCAAATAAAGAAACCAATTTTAACAAAAAAAAAATCATAAGGAAAGAAGATTGCAGTGGGCAAAAATACATGAAAATTGATTTCAGTAAAGTGCTTTTTACAGACGAATCAAGGATCACCCTCGATGGGCCCGATGGATGGGCTCGAGGATGGTTTGCAAGCTACATGATTCAAGAAAAATTTTAAACGCCAACAAAGCGGCGGTGGGATCATGATATGGGCTGGGATTATTGGTAATAAGCTTATGGGTCCATTTAAATTGAAAGACGGTGTTAAAATGAATTTCAAAATTTACTGTGATTTTCTAGAGCAATATTTCTTTGAATGGCTTGATAACCAGTCTTTAGCCAAGTATAGATCTATGATCTTCATGCAAGACAACGCACCAAGTCATGCATCAAAGTTTACTAAATCCTGGTCGAAAGAAAAGGGATTTGTTGAAGATTCTCTTATGGACTGGCCTTTAAATAGCTGTGACTTGAATCCCATTGAGAACCTGTGGAGCATCCTCAAGAGAGATATTTATACTAACGGAAGGCAATTCAACAGCAAATGTGACCTCTGGGATGCAGTTAAAGTTGCTGCAAACAAATTAGCAGCCTCTAAAATTGCAAATCTAACATCAGATGTTGACAACAGGCTGCTAAGAGTTATTGAAAAGAAAGGAGCATTTGTGCAATAAATTTTAGGAGGTTCTTATTATTTTTTGTTAATATATCTATTATTTTTAAAATTTAAAATTTTTTTCCTCTTCTCTACAATCATATGGCTGTTTCAGTGTTTGGACTCAAACACTTCATCGGGATAAATAAAGGTTTGGAATCATTCTCTGCTTATATTTGGTTCGTTGTTGTCGTGGGGGTTGGTTGGGGTTATTGGTAATTAAGTGAATGTGTCTCTCAGTTTGACCGTTAGACCTTTGAAGAATCTGGTGTGTAAGTGTGAAATTGTTGATTAATGGTATTATCTGTTGGAATGTACGTTTTATCGGTCGGGTATATCTTTTTGGTTAAAAAAAATAACCTGCTCCCACACTAAGTCGAGCACTCACATCATTAAGGTAAAAGATTGAACATGGATAAAATACATTTCGACATTTCGCTGAAAAATATTCCTATCCCAAGCAAACAGGAATACTTTCAGAAACTGGGCCTAAAAACGGAGGACCTGATCAGAAGAATGAGATGGAAAGCGCACTTCTTCATTAAAGGACATGGAATTACAAATAATAACACATTCGGATTTAAAAACCTACGAACAGCTCCCCTCACAGACAAACTTCTCAACTTCGAAAATGACTTGTTCGAAACCATAAACAAAATAACTTCCCACAAACACAAAAATAAATTCCAGAAACACTTACACACAATAGTCAACGACATACACAAATCTGATCTTTGTTAAATCAGACAAAACATCGAACTTCTATAAGATGGACCCAAATGAAGACAAGGATCTTATTAAAAAAGACCCAACCAAAAAATACAGAAAAATAGACAAAGAACACAACAACCACATAAACAGAATAAACCAGGAAGATAAACTAATTACAGACAAACTGAAAATAAGTGACCGAGTCCCCAAAATAGCAACGAAAGAAGCATATGTACTGTTGAAGGACCACAAACCTGATTTTTACAGCAAATTACCCACACGGATAATAAACCCCACAAAATCCGAAATAGGTAGGATAAGTAAAACAATATTGGAAAGAGTCAACCAACAAATAAAAAACAAAATTAAACTATTCCTGTTTGCTTGGGATAGGAATATTTTTCAGCGAAATGTCGAAATGTATTTTATCCATGTTCAATCTTTTACCTTAATGATGAGAGTGCTCGACTTAGTGTGGGAGCAGGTTATTTTTTTTAACCAAAAAAATATACCCGACCGATAAAACGTACATTCCAACAGATAATACCATTAATCAACAATTTCACACTTACACACCAAATTCCTCAAAAGTCTAACGATCAAAACGAGACATTCACTTAATTATCAATAACCCCAACCAAGCCCCACGACAACAACGAACCAAATATAAGCAGAGAATGATTCCAAACCTTTATTTATCCCGATGAAGTGTTTGAGTCCAAACACTGAAACATCCATATGATTGTAGAGAAGAGGACATATATAGAAGGAATTATGTACAGGTTCCAAAACATAATTTATAATATATATATATATATATATATATATATAAAGTAAATCATCGAGCTTTATATTTGACCTCAACAGAATGCAGAAAGCACTGGACGGCCGTTTCGTCCTATATTTGGGACTCTTCAGCAGTGGGCATCCACTACCAGGAATCGAACCCAGACAGTTTTATTGTAACAAAGTTGTGGAACTCGTAGGTTTTTTACCTGCTGTTCATGCATTTACTTTTATAAAGAGTGCTCGATACAACGTAGAGCATTATATTGTAATAGTTGTTACAATGGTTTATAAATTCATAGTATCACTACACAAAAATTTTCGCGTTTTGAAGCTGTTTTGCGTGATTCTCATCGAGTGAAAAGGTTGAAAAAATTTTTTTTTCAACCTTTTCACCCGATCAGAATCACGCAAACGTAGCTTCGAAACGCGAAAATTTTTGTGTAGTGATACTATGAATTTATAAACCATTGTAACAACTATTACAATATATATATATATATATATATATATATATATCCATTCTTTCAAACACTCTTCCCATTCCCCCAACTACCTATCAACCCACTTCTGACATTTCCTATATCTAACCACTCTTTCTGTTTACCTTCCTCTATGTAGCCCCAAGCGCAATAGTGGCAGTGGAATGCCTTGTTTGGGGTGAAACGATTATATATATATATATATATATATATATATATATATAATCTCTAAACGCAGTTTATATGTATCCCTATGTTTGTATATATAAATATGTTTTTTTTCTTTATCTGTCTTTTTTATTTGTTTTTTTCTTTTTGTGCATCCCTCCCTTTTCCCCCACCCTCCTTGGCTAACGATTGTCACGTCTGTATATCCAACAGATATTTCCCCTTTTTCTCTTTTTCCTTTATCTCCCACCCCCTCTTCTATAACATCTCCCCCATCTTCCCTATTTTTCTTTTCCGCATCATTTCCCCTTTCCCTTTTCTCCCCACTTCCGTTCCCGTGACACGCTTATTTTTTATTTCTTTACGCATATGTAAATCATTTTTGAATGTTCTTCTCGCAGATTGCGTTGCATCCATTTTTCTCTCTCTCTTTGTCTTTTCTCTCTCTCTCTCTCTCTCTCTTCCCACCCTACCGAACACCATTTGAACATCTGCCTTCTACCATAATCTTCCCTCTCTTTTTTTATTACTTCCCCTCCCACTTTTCTTTCCTATTTCTTTCCTTTTCCTTCGTTTTCAGTGAATATGGAGTGTATAACACTTTTTCTAATTTTTCCATAATTTTTTTTAGTCATATGCAGAATTCCTTAGAAAATTTAAATAATCAATTTCTTTTTGTAAAAATGGACTTTCAGTTACCGAAAATCTTTTCTGAATCATGAAATGCAAAAAAAAAAAAAAAGAAAAAAAAAGATTATTTAATTAGAAAAGCTTTTTATGAATAAGTTTTATCTTAAGAAAAAATATTTTCGATGAATAATGCATTTTTACAAGGATGTTTCAATTTTTAAAAAAATTTAATTAGAATAATTTATAAAGTTTTAAAACTTAAAATTCTGGATTAATTTGTAGCAGTTGGGTGATAGTGTTATTGAGTAAAATTTATATTTTCTAATCATAAATAGAAAAGCTTACTACAATTCAGTGATTCGATTTAGTATTTTAAAAAATAATTTTTTTTGTATGTGTAAAAACATGCCAATTTATGTAAATTTGGAAATCCATACACGACATTATCCGAAAACAAGACTAATAATTATAGCAGAACTAAGAATAAATGTTCACACTGTGCCAAATATAAACCGTCCATTTTTGTCAACAACTCTTTTATCTTTGAAACGTCTAACAGCACCTATCACTTCTTAACTATCACACCATAATCCCTGGCTTCAAGCCGTGTCTGTCTTCTTTTTTTCTTTCTTAGTTGCTAGTTGCTAGTTTCTTTAGTTTTGTTGAGTAATACCGACCTTACAGTTCTGGCTCTGTTTTTCATTCTTGGAGGGGCCGTGCGTCATTTTGATAGGGTTGGTTCGTTTTTTTTTGTAACTTACGATATTGGGGTTGACAGCAAAGTCTAGTGTAAAACCCTTATATACGTTGCGTACCATTGAAAATATTGCGTAATTCCTGCATGTGGCCGTAATAAATTATTGTCTCATTATGTGCAAATGTTCGTCTGAATTCAGATGGCATAAGAAGTCCTCCAATAAAATGCACAACAGGTTTATTAAATATAAATAAAAACTGGTTGGATACAATATCCGCTATTAGTTACTGCGAATCTAGAACTCTACTGCAGGATGATGAGATTTGGAAATTCTAGTCGTAAACGCAAAAGTAATGACAATCAACTATTCTTCCATTTTTCTGTAATATTCAGTCAATCGATTTTCCTTCAGTTCTTCGAAGTAATAACCAGCAAAGTCGAACTTCACCATTTTTTCAGTGAGTCTATTATTCCTCAAATCTTCTCTCATGCGTGTATCTGTGTCTTCGACCCGGACCGGGAATTACGGGTGTGTTCTTTGTGGGTGTGACTTTATTATGAGCAGGTCCGCGCCGTTCTGTGCAGCGTTCTCCGACTGTCACGACTCCTTGTCGGCCGAGTTTTCATCTCTGATGGCCTGTGACCTTTCATTTGTATAGACACCCCCTCCAAAATTTGGCATTGCTATATCTAATATTTCCACTGGACAATCTCAGGAGACCTTGTTAAAAAAAAATAAAATAAAAATAAACAAACAAAAAACAACAACAAACAAACAAACAAACATATACTACTTCTTTTGTTTACATTCGAATATTCATATCTTTCTGTAAAGATAATCGTTTTCTTGGGTGTTTTGCAATCATCAGGTGCATAATTCATTTTAAATTTATGTAACATCGGACTTTACCGAGACGACAGACAGATAATCCTCTGTAAACCTAATCCACAAAAACGGATAAACTCAGAAAGGATTTAATGACATTTTTTCAAAGACCATAATTTTAACATTTCCACCTTAACTAACGCTAAAGTCGTAAATTTATTAAATCTCACCTTCGACCTGAGCAATAACCTGTACGAACCATACACTAAAGACTCACACAACCACACATACATCAACGGGGAATCAAATCACCCCCAGAGCATCACCAACAACCTACACAAATTTATCCAATTTCGTTTAAGTACCAACTCTAGCAATAAGGACATTTTTGACAATTCTAAAATTAAGTACATTAATGCTTTTGAAAAAAAGTAAGCTCAACACTAGTTAAGAATACTCCATTAAAACAAGATAGGCAGAAATAAGCAGAAAACACGTAAACGTAAAATTATTTGGTTTAACTCACCTTTCAGTCGTAACGTCCAAACTAACATTGGTAAACTATTGCTTAACTTAATCCATAAACATTTCTACCATCCGCCCATTAAATAAAATCTTTAACAAAAATGATGTCAAAGTCAGTTATAGTTGCGTTAAAAACATAGATAAATATATTTCACAACATTATACTATGATATCATACAAATATTTGGCTCACATAAACAACATCCGTTACCCAACTAATAGCAAAAATGATCCTTCTAAAATAATTGCAACTGCCAAAAAATAAAACCTACCCACTGAATGGCCAGTGCATGTCCGAAAGTAATGTTTATAGAGCTCGAATTCATATGGATGATAATGATGTTAAATTTTACTTTGAAGAACTTCCAACAGGTAGAAGACTGACAATGGTTACATCATGATAATTCAATAATTGACCTCTAATCTACTAATCATGAACATGTAATATCTTTAAATATGAAGATTTTTAGAAACCTTAATTAATTATTAAGTATGGATCAAATTGATCATTGGAATCATTAGTAATATTCTAGAAACCGGAAATATTCACAAAACGCTACCTGGTGGTCACATAGAGAACTAGGATGAGTGTAGCGAGAAATTCAAGGGTTCACTTTTTTTTTGTCCAGATTATAAAGAAAAAAGAAAATCGATGATAATGATAATATTTGTTGTTTCCTTATAAGGAAACAGTTAACATTCTTTGCTCGAACAGCCAATACTGTTTTCAGTGGATATTTATTAAATCTTTCTCTTGAAACACATTTTTAGGAAACAGGTTTTATAAGTCCAGTAGTTGTAACCGCACTTTCTAATAGTGATGCACGTTTCTGTCCTAACCTTCGCTTTGTATTTGACTGTCAACCCGAGGTTTGCCGCAGCGGATGGTGTCAGCTGAAGTGTTTGGCGACCAAAGGATCACCTTTCACAGCCAAGGCTTTTTCATGATCAAAGGCTTTTCTTTTTTTTCAAGGCTTTTTCGTCCAAAGTTCACCTGTGGGCAAAGATGGAGAGCATAATGACCACCATGACTCGCCACCGACTTCGACAGGTCGGAAACCTTGCCCGAAGAGTAGATATCAAAGATCTGTTCAAAAACACCTTACTGTGGACAAGAATTTTGATGAGTACCCCAATAATCAGCAACGAGTTTTGCCAACAACGAGATGAAGTTGTGTCAAATATTCACATCTTGGTTATATCATTATTTTCTCTTCAAGTTACATGTGCTATCCATTTTAATTGTTGCTGCTGTTGAAACTCATCAAAAATGTTTCAATTACTTAGTACTGTTCTACTTTTGAGCATATCATTACCTATACTGTTACATATTTGGTAAATCTTGAATTAGAATTTCTTTGTGCGTTTATTTCTTTGTTTTACTTTATTGCTTTATTTCTGGTTTTCTTTTTCTTCGGGTTCTTCAATGATAACCGCCATTTTTGCCAGTTATTTTGAACAATTCATATAAAATATTTTCTGTTTGTCTCTTCCGTTCTTTCTCATCGTTATTCAGTCTTAACCTCTTTCCACAATAAATATCTATCTAAACTTTTTTATAAATGGAACTTTGTTTGTGTGTGTGTGTGTGTATCCGTTACCTATAGACTCCGAAACGGCTGAACAGATTTTCTTGAAAATTGACACAGTTGTACTATAAGCGCCTGTGAGTGTTCTTAGCTAGGTTTTGTGTCGAGGTACCCCCGATAAATATCAAAAGTCGATAATCAAAAAAATCGAGTTATAGAAGGAGTGGTCCGATTTGAATCAAATTTGATACACTCATAGACAAAGACATAAACGATATTCAAATGTTTCAAGGTTGCAGTTTTTACAATAGTGCAGAAAATCGATAATATATATATATATATATATATATATATATATATATATATAAAAAAGGCAAGATGTTTGTGTGTCTGTCTGTTTATCTGTCTGTATGTCTTTTATACAAATCCACAATTTTATCCGATTCTCACCAAACTTCACACAAATATTCTTTAGGCTGAGTCTCCAGGACCATGGATTAGTTTTAAAGTTTTCATTGCACCCGAGCAACGCCAGGCTATACTGCTAGTCAATGATAAAACCAAGAGAAATGCATTTAAAGCTTCTTTCTCAAATGTGTATTGTTCTCTTCTGCTTGATTAAAATACCCGGGAAGTGTCCTAACAGAAGACGGAAAGTGCGACACAGAGATCCGAAGGTCAATTGGCGTGGTGAAGGACGCGTTCCAGAAGCCGGGTAAAGTATAAGGACACAGAAAACTTTCACTAGAAACAAAGAAGAGAGTACTGGATTGTTATGTGATGTCAGTTCTTCAATATGGCAGTGAATGCTGGACAATATCATCAAAGATGAAGGAACAACTTGAAGCAGCTGAAATGATGCTCTACAGAAGGATACTGGATATAAAGAGGGGGATCAGTTCCGCATTACAATCAATATATAAACTGAACCCTCACTTTGTAGCCACAGCAGTTTCTATACATTTATATTCCTGAGATCCAAAAGCACAAGGATGTATTCCAGAAGCTGAGTAACAGGACAATTTCGCTTGACACAAAGAAGAGAATACTAGATTGCTATGTGTTGTCAGTTCTTCAATATGGCAGTGAATGCTGTTCAATATCCTCAAAGATGAAGGAAAAACTGGATGCAACTGAAATGTGGTTCCACAGAAGGATGCTGCGAATATCATGGATCGAGCATGTGAGTAATGATGAGGTTTTGGAAAGGATGGAAACAAAAAGGAAATTAATATTGAATATCAGGAAGGGACAACTGAAGTTCCTGGGACATGCAATGAGGAAGGAGGGCTTGGAGAACCTGATACTAACAGGCCAGACAGAGGGAAAAAGAGACAGAGGAAAGCAGCAGATAACATATTTGAAGATCCTGAGCAGGGGGATGACAAAATAGGGGTTACGTGGTTTTACAGAAGAAAGTGGGCTCAGAGCTACCAGGAATAGGGTGGAGTGGAGAGCCATAACCGTCTACGTCTCTGAAAGAATAAGGCACATAGAAGAAGAAGATTATTTCTCCTTGGCTTTGAGCAATTCTTAAGCTCCATAAATTCATCTCGAATTTGTAGAAATGGTTCCATTTGTAAAATAATTGGAAAAAATCAGGAATTGCTAAATTGGGGAAAGAAACTTTTTTCCGTTTGTTGAATTCTTTTTAGAACTTGCCGCTTAAAAAGTTACGATAATGCGAACAGTCAAAAAATTTCTTTTTTTTTTCAATGCCACGTCAAACATTTTCTGGAAGATTTTATTTATTCTATTAATGTGAGACTTTTCGTTTTGTTCCCAGTTCATATTTTGATGTATTTATTCTATATTACTTTTTATATTGCCTTCGACGTTGATGTTCATAATTTGTAGAAATGTTAGTTGGGATTTCTCTCCCAGGAACCTTATCAAAATGAAAATTAAAAGAACAAAATGTATTTTTTATATGATCACTAACATTTGGAAGGAAAATCTAAATATGGTGAAAAGGAAGATTTAAATTTCGAAGAAAGATTTAAATTGGGATGAAGAAAGATTTAAAGGATTAAGTTTAGAAGAAGAAGATTTAAATTTGGAGTAATGAAGATTGAAATTGGGAAGAAGGGAGATTTAAATTTGAAAAGAAGAAGATTTAAATTTGGATGGAAGAAGATTTGAATTTGAAAGAAGGGTGATTTAAATTTGGAAGGAAAACGATTTAAATTTAAAAGAAGAAAAATACAAATTTAGAAAGGGAAACATTTAAATTTGGATGAAGTAAGATTTAAATATAGAAAGAAGATAATTTAAACTTAGAAGAAGGAAAATTGATGTTTGGAATGTAGAAGAATTTAAATTTTGAAGTAGGAAGATTTAAATTTGGTAGGAAGCTGACTTACATTTGGTAGGAAGAAGATTTAAATTTGGTAAAATGAAGATTTAAATTTGGTAAAATGAAGATTTAAATTTGGACGAGAGATTATTTATATTTGAAAGAAGAAATATTTAAATTTCAAAGGAAGAAGATTTAAATTTGTAATGCGGAAGGTTTAATTTTTGAAGGAAGAAAATTTAAATTTGGATGAAATTTAAAATTGGATAAATTAGCTTCGACTCAAAGACAAAAAACAAAAAACAAAAAAAACAAAAAAACAAAACAAAACAAAAAACAAAAACAAAAACAAAAAACAAAAAACAAAACAAAACAAAAGAAAAACAAAATTTCTTTGGATTTGAGTAGACAAACAAATAATTAAATCACAATGTAACTATGTGTTCTGATTCTGAAATAATATATTCTTTTCTACGTCATTTTCGACTGTTTAAAATAGAAACTTATAATTGGCACCATATCTTTTATAATAAATAGTAATGCGATATTAAATTTTCAATTCGAGCGACATTTTTGTCTGGTGCCACTAAAATGGAACAATTATAATCTTAAAGTAAGAAAGCATAAAAGAAAGATGGATTGAAATGCATTTTTAAAGTTTTTTAAAATTTTTTAATGGAATTCGCTTCCATTTACTTGTTTTCCCGACAGCTACAATCTCCAAGAATTTAAATGTAAAGTCAATAGTCATCTTCTGACTAACCTACATCCTCTCTCTCTCATGCTCCTTTCTCCGTTCACTCTATTCTCATCAGTATTCTCATCCTTCTCTTATCCACTTCCTGACACCCCCTATAACCTGTCACTCTTTCTCATAACTTTCCTCCTATGTAATCCCCTGCAAAACAGTAGCAGTAAAATGCCTTGCTTGGGACGCTCTGATCATAAGAAAAAATCTGGAAAACTAGGGAATTGATATTTGACAAAAGAGTTTCTTTTCGTGTCATGAGTAGGGATTAAATAAATTCGGCAGATTAGTCTGATACAAGGCAAAGTTGGTAGAATACCGACTGACACAGGCGATAGTTTGTGAAACAAACATTCTCGTCATCTTTCATTGGTTGATTAATTTTATTGAAAAAAATTACGAAGCCTAACTTAATCTGTCTCAAGGTCGCATAATAAGTATTGGGACATCGTAAGGGGTTGAAAACAATACACAAGTTTGAGAATTTGGTAGCCGTTTACTAAGCATATCTCTACAGTAGGCACCCTTCTAAAAGAATGAGAATTTTAAGTATTGTATAAATTCACTCACAGGTTATGTTGAGTGCAAGAGTGCCAGTGAAAGACAGCAATCCACCTACATGAACTTGCGTGAATGGATGTCAAAACGGAAGGCGGAAGGTTTGGCAAAACGGCAAACGTTGCTAAGGACTTCGAGGGAAAGGAAGTTGTGGAAAGTGACGTTAATCTAGATTCTGAAAGGACATTGTAAACAGAAGAAGAAAACTAAGTCTAGTCTATGGAGTTAGGAATTTGTTTTGTTTTATTTTGTAAGATGTTATAAAAAGTTGTCATAGAGTCTGAACTTAATAAGCAAACAGTTGCAAATTCAAGTGTCATACTTGTAGTAGTAATGCAACAAATAGACTTACCTCGAAGAAACAGAAGGTATGCTCTCTCTGCTACCGGCACGTTAAAGAAAAAAGAAAGAAAAGGACGCAAGTGTAACTGGTTTTATGGAGGAGAGTGTGTAGTCTCGCGTGAGGTGGCGAGACTCGATACGTATAAAAGGGACCGAAATTGAGGGGGGGGCAAGTACGTTTTTTTTTGCGTTTTGACACGGTAAGCGTACATTTGCATACGTGCAGAAATTACCTACGTTAGAGAACAATACTGTATTTTATGTCATGTAAGACCCAGGGGAATAAAGGACTCAGGGGCATATAAGACTCTCTTCCGATTTCTGCAGGGAATATTAAGAAAAATCTTATATCAAATCGAACTAGAATAATCTCTATCTATATTAAGCAATTGAAACCAAGAAATAATTGGTCTAAGTTGATTCGACATGACTCAAATATAGACAGGTCATATTCAGATGATACCAAGGTAAACTTGTCACTGAGGGTCACATCAGAGATAAAAACAGATGACCTCCTAGCCACCAGGCGTAGATTTGTGCCTTACACTTGACATCAGTTGTTCCCCCGATATTAAAATAGGTATCCGATCCATTTTTTTAAAATCATATCACCCCGAGCAAGGCGGTAACGGCACTGAAGCGCAGGGGGCTACGTAGGAATGAAAAGATTGGAAAAGAGAAAGCCAGAAACCACATCCTAAACAAGGAACAAGGGATGAGCCTCTTCACCTGTTCAATAGACGTGGGTGGAGTGTGAACCGGGCGATAGTTTAGTCTATCAACTCCAATTGAGAGTGTGTGTGTGTCTGCGTGTGTGTGTGTGTGTCCGTTATCTATAGACTCCGAAACGGCTGAACCGATTTTCTTGAAAATTTACACAGTTGTATTATAAGCGTCTGCGAGTGTTCTTAGCTAGGTTTTGTGTCGAGGTACCCCCGATAAATATCGAAAATCGATAATAAAAAAATCGGGTTATAGAAGGAGTGGTCCGATTTTAATCAAATTTGATACACTCATAGACAAAGACATAAGAAACGATATTCAGAAGTTTCAAGGTTGCAGTTCTTATAATAATGCAGAAAATTTGATATCGATACAAGGAAATCAAAATTTGACTCATTCATTTTTCTTTTAGTCTACGGTTTCACTTTAACTGGAAACAACTTATTGCTTTTTAGTCTTTCGTGCCAACGTCCAAAGAGTCTGATCTCCATGGCCATGGATTAGTTTTAACGCTTTCATTACACCCGAGCAACGCCGGGCTATACTGATAGTTTTATATATAAGAGATTTAGCCTGTTTTCTTATCACTCTGCATGCGTTCCCAATTTGACGTTTTGTGATATTTCTTTATAGATTTACGAAATTCTAATATTTGATTGAGGAAACAAAACTAATCTTTCATCAAATACGGTAATATATTTGATTCACAATATATTTAAATGATAAAAAGTCACTAAGTCAGAGGAAATGTAACCACTAGTAATCACTAAGGTGTCGGCTTTATGAAAAACATTTGTATGGAAATAAAATAAAGCTTCTTTTCTCGCACTTCCCTCCTGTAGAATTCCCTTCCATTTACTTGCTTTCCCGACAGCTATAATCTCCGAAAATTTAAATGTAAAGTCAATAGTCATCTCCTGTCTCACTAACCTTCATCCTCTCTCTCATGCTCCTTTCTCCGTCCACTCCACTCTCATTAGTATTCTCATCTTTCTCTTACCCATTTCCTGACACCCCTATAACCTGTTACTCTTTTTCATAACTTTCCTCCTATGTAACCACCTGCACAACAGTGGCAATAAAATACCTTGCTTGGGGCGATATAATTATAAGAATTTAAATGTAAAGTCAATTGTCATCTCCTATCTCACTAACCTTCATCCTCTCTCTCTCATGCTCCTTTCTCCGTCCACTCCACTCTCATTAGTATTCTCATCTTTCTCTTACCCACTTCCTGACACCCCTATAACCTGTTACTCTTTTTCATAACTTTCCTCCTATGTAACCCCCTGCAAAACAGTGGCAATAAAATGCCTTGCTTGGGGCGATATAATTAAAACAAAACAAAAAAAAAGTCGTAAATTTTTAAAAAAATATTAATTTCGTCTTTGACGTCATTTAACCGCTAAGCGCCTATCTTTTCATGATAACGGAAAACAATTAAGAATTGATTAGTCGCTCATATTGGAAAACTAAGACCGGTATTATATTCTATCTTTCATTTCTTTATTTATTAATTCTGACATTCATTCTTTTATTAATCTTTGTGGTGACTTGTTTGTTTTTCGAACTCACTCGATTTTTATTATCGCAAATACCACTTACAATAAAGAGCCAAAATCTTTATTGGAAACACAAATCGTGTCTGGCTAAAAATACTCGTTACAGACTCAAACAATCTTGTTTTGGTGCATAGCATTATCTAATATTAGAAAGTTCAGTGGTGTTTTTTATTAGATTAACACTCTTGGTTGAATGTCTTGATATGATGAGCATCATACAATGACTAGATCGTTCTCTTTCGATAAGAAATGGCGGACATTTTAAAAGGAAGAAGCCCAACTGATGTGAAACGAGGCGAGCCAGCGAGACGCTAGCCTTACACGCCGTGACCTTTTGTTAGTGTAAATAGATAAAAAAAAAATCTCTATCAAGTAGAATAGAAACAAAAATACGTCTATTTATAGTGGCATAAGTGAATAGAGAAAGATTAGTTAAGAGAACAAGGGGAAAAAACCGGGAGATTGCAACGTCTGTCAAATAAATAAATCTTTCCAGTTTTCCGTTTCTCTATTACAAAAATTGTTTCACATTATATTTTGTATGGTACAGGGCTGGGGACTGTTCTCGTTTTGGAAGCTTAGCAACTAGGTCCCACTTACTATGAAACCAATAAAATGTCAACGCAAATTCTACTCCAACAGCTTCATTTCTCGCTCTTCCCACTTGTGGAATTCCCTTCCGTTTATTTGCTTCCCGGACAGCTACAATATCCAAGAATTTAAATGTCAAGTCAATAGTCATGTCTGATTTCACTAACTTGCATCCTCTCTCTCATGTTCCTTTCTTCATCCACTTCACTCTCATCAGTATTCTCATCCTTCTCTTACCCACTTCCTGACACCCCCTATAACCTGTCACTCTTTCTCATAACTTTCCTCCTTTGTAAACCCCTTTAAATAATTTTTCTTTCTTTCAATCTTACGATTCTTCTTTCTTTCTTTCTTTCTTTCTTTTCTTTCTTTCTTTCTTTCTTTTCTTTATCCTCTCTCTTATGGTCCTTTCTCTGTCCATTCCACTCATCATTATTTTCATCCTTTTCTTAGCCACTTTCTGACACCCCCTATAACCTACCACTCTTTCTTATAACTTCTCTCCTATGTAACCCCCTGCAAAACAGTAGCAATAAAATGCTTCTGGGGATATGATTATAAAAAAAGATAGATAGATAGATAGATAGATAGATAGATAGATAGATAGATAGATATGAAAAGTCCGAGATAGATAGATAGATGTCAACAGAGATAGATAGATGTTAACAGGCAGACATAGATAGATAGATAGATAGATAGATAGATAGATAGATAGATATGAAAAGTCCAAGATAGATAGATAGATAGATAGATAGATAGATAGATAGATAGATAGATAGATAGATAGATAGATGTCAACAGAGATAGATAGATGTTAACAGGCAGGCATAGATAGATAGATAGATAGATAGATAGATAGATAGATAGATAGTCTGTATTCTCATCCTTCTGTTATTCACTTCCTGACAACCCCTATAACCTGTCACTTTTTCTCATAACTTTCCTCCTATGAAACCCCCAGCAAAACAGTTTCAGTAAACTGCCTTGCTTGGGGCGATATGATTATAAAAAACAGAAACAAAATCAAACAAAACTTAGTTCTTTGGTTTTTGTCTTCTTTTATATTATCCGATGTCTTAAAACCGGTCTGTAATAATCATCATCAACATCATCACTGTCGTCGTCATCATCATTATCATCATCTTCCACATCGTCATCGACATTGCCATCATCATCATCGTAATCATTATAATTATCGTTGCCATCAATATCATTGTCATCATCATCATTATTGTCGTCGTCGTCACCATCATCCTCACCATCATCATCATCATCATCATTCTCGTTATATTCATCATCATCATCTTTGGGTTCAATTGCTTTTCGTGCCAACAGGGATCAGGGCAATTGCTCTCTGGCGGTATCATCTTCACTACGTTTCAAATTATTAACGAGGTGACAATTTTCCATCCTTTCAAAAACTACTGGTTAAAATTTAACGAAATTATCAGAGAATGAGGAAAACATGTAAATACACACATTTTGTAAAACTTATAAGGTTCTAGAAAAACAACCAGAAGTTACGGTCATCTACATAATTTACTAATATTATTAGAGTGTCAAATTAGTAGCAAGGTGTAAAAATATCCTCTGTAAAAAAGAATATAATGCTTCATATACTGATTTAATGATTACTCATTTACTGATTTTTATGGATACATATAGTCAGTCTATAGAACCGAATCTGTTTTGTTATTTGACTCGTGGCTAGAGGGGGAAGAGATGTGCATCCATTCTCCATCTGACCAATGCTCGCCAATTCGCCGTCGCCCCACTCCCTTACAAAACATACACCCGACTCTGGTCCGTGTGGGTCGCCGAGGCAAGTCACTATTTTCGTAACGCCAGGCACTCCCCACGGACCAACGACAATCCTTGCAATAACACCAGACCGAATCATAATACCTCCTCTTTCTTGTTGGCGTGTCAAGCGTTGATGACGATCTCGTTCATTTAAAACTTAAACTTTGATCCAACCGTTAGGGCCATCAAGTGTTGCGCAACATTCATCTGTGAACAGAACATTCGAGAAATCAACCTTCATTTTATCATTTACCCATTTCAAACGCATTTGTATGTCTACTTTTGTCAATCGAGGCTTTGTCACTGTTACCCCTAATATTCCGATCTTTAATAAGAAGATAGCGAGTACTTCTGGACATTCAGTGCTCTTGAAAAGTGCTCCATTGATCAGGTCTGGGTTATTTAAAGTTTTATGTTTCATTCGTGACAAAGAACTTTAGAAAACAAACCTCGAGTGACACTTATTAGCCCTATTACGTACATTCGTAGGAGCCGCAACAAATCTTTTCGTTATTTTATAATTATTTTGTATATTTTTAATGTAGAATTGCCTTTGGAAAGCTCAGAATGGGTCAACCCATAAATGCATGAATGAAATGACACTCGGCTATAGTCTGGAACACTTCTATATCGTGTCAATATTGCAAATTGCCATCATTTGTTTCCTGTTGGGCAGAAAATTTCGACAAATCCTGACTGGTAGTTTTTGAACAAAATGAAAAAAATGTCACCTCGGTAATAATTTGAAACGCTGTGTATAATTATTGAATTCTGTCGTGTTTTCCTTTTACAGACATAGCTAATATTTAATCTGGTGATTCTCAACGTGGGGCATACGCCCCACAGGGGGTGCAATTTGATTTTTTAGGGGGCAATTTGATTATTAGGTGTTTTGCTTGGATTTTTAAATTACCAACGATTGCACTGCCACCTGGTGAATAACTTCCATTTTAAAATAATTTTAGAATTTCATTTTGCAAAGTTTTCAAATCCTTCGTATAGTCTGTGTTCATGGCATTAAAAATACTTTTCTAAAATAAAATGAATGATATTTTGCATTTGATATCTTTACTTTACTGTACAATGTACAATTTAAATTAAAAGTACTGATCAAGGTATTACAGAAAAAAAGCTTCCTTTGAAATTAGTTTTTGTTTATAAATTTAAATATTTCAATTCTCTATTATATGCCCTGAAACTTTATTTTATTGTTTCATATAAACATAAAAATAATATAAGACAATCCCTAATATTTCTTGCTCAGGACTTTAATTGTCTTTATTTATTTTTTTGTTTTTCATGGATGCCATGTTGCTTAAGCCACCTTAAGGCTTTAAGGCAGTGTAAGCCTTAAACAAACTTTAAATTTTAAGTTTAAAATAAAAGCTTAAATCAAAGTATTGGTGTTTTATGCATCACCTAAAACGGAGTTCACTTTTTACATAAGAATTATATATCAGCATATGGAAGGGGGAACATCAGGATTCTAGGAGTGACTAGGTGAGGCATGGCCAAAAAAGGTTGGGAAACACTGGTCTAATACCATGTCTTACCATTTTGCGCAGCATCAAGTGGCTGAGAGGTTTTGAATCCAGTGTTGTTCCTTCACTTAGATTGTTTGCTGTTGTGTCCTGCGATTTAATCCACCACTGAGGGGAGAAGTCATGCAGTAAATGTGTGAAAGTTAATTTAATGAATCCAATCAAAATTTGTACTTGGTTCATCGATATCTCTCCCGAGCATTTAACCATTATACTATCCCGTCATATGTGTCCATCATTCGATATAATATACAAAGTGTATTGGAGTCTATCCCGTCTGTAGTTTGGGCAGCTCGGTGTGGTGTAATGGTTAGCAAGCCTGTTTTGCTAAAACCTATTACAACATCTAAGCGGCGATTAGAAATCAACTATTCCGTCTGTAGTCTGTGTCTTTTCCAGTACAAAAGAGTAAACACTAATTATCTCCCTTGCAATAACGACAACAGGGCGCACTGTCATAACAATGGCGAACTGCTTGCATATATAATCTAAAGAAAAGATCATCACTGTAATATAGAAATTAAATAAAAAAAAGAATCTGGGAGAATCTCAGAGTATGGATGCAGAAATGAGTAAATTTAATCATTGGAAAAAATTTATTTAAATCCTCCCGTCTAATAATAATCGTAAGGGCTGTATGTCATATTCGAAAATTAGTCTTTCATAAAATGTCACACACAATGTTAATTCTTCATCTTGAAATTAGCATCATAGTCATGAGCGATAAAGGTGCAGCTAGGAGAACTAATCAAAATAATATTAAAATAAACCGGCAATAATGAAAACAATAATGACAATTATAAGCCTAAATTTGGAACAGCTTTTGACATTACTAATTATTCCCCGGAGAACTGAAAACGTTTGGTGTGGTCTGAAAAATCACAATTCTCGTTCAAGCTGATAGCAGGTTCTGGCGGGATACAGATCCCACGGGATCACGTACAATCTTCTTCTTCTTCTTCTGTGTCCTTTCAGGACGTAGGCGATCCTGGACATCCATGGCTCTCTCTCTTGTCTCACTCAATATTTTTTCTCTTGGTATCTCTTCTAAGAGGATGTGCATTGTAGTGCATTGGATATCGGTTCAGAACGAGAAATCGGGGGAGCCGAGTTCGAATTCCAGCTGCATTCATTGCATTAACTTACGCGCAAATACCCTTGGGAAAGGTATTAATCCGTCTCTTTCTTCCAGTTATGGGTTAAATAACAGGACAGATTGGGCTCTATAGCTTTGGTCGGCAACCAGTCTACCGCAGAAAACATTGGCAACCTACTGCGGGATAATCTTCTGCCGAGTCAGTCATGTCTCTTTCGAGACATGATCGCCCAAGCGTGTATCACGTATGGCACTTAACTGACTGACCTCTTCTAAGTCCCGCTCCGTCATCCATTTGCTCAGACCTAACAAGTACGTCTCGAGCGGCTTTTGCCCCTGTCTCTCCTTCCCTTTATCCGACCTTTATGTATTTTCACATTACCGTATAAGTATCCAGGTTGATAATCACCAATAATTTTGCTGATTTTCATGGATCCTACAACAGCATTGTTAGATGTTATGAATCTATTAACATAAGTTTTAAGAGTTTCAGAGGAGGTTTCTATTTAATTTGTTGAATTTGGATCGGTCATCGATGAACTGCTTGAATTTTGTGTGGTAATTTGATTTATCCAAAATTACGTAAGTATTTGATTTATGTACTGTTCGGATGACAATATTATGGTTGTTTTTAGTTCTTTGCGAGATTTGTTGGTATATGGTTGTGGATATTGTGTGGAGAATGAACGTTTAGACCTTCAGCCCTGAGGAGATGTTTGAGATTTACGGAGAGTTTTATTAATTTATCATTTTCCAATTAGCATAATGATTGGTGTAGAATTTAAATTTCAGTCTTTTCTTTTTGGAAGAAGGTTAAATTTCGGTTGAAGATGACAATTTGGTCTTAGATTTAGGAATTCTATCTGGTCATCTGTTAATGTATGACTGGAGAGGTTTATGAATTTGTCAGTATTATTGGGAAGTAAGATATTTCCATGTCATAGGTTTCAGAGTTATTTGCGATCATTTGTTGGTGTTTTATATCGGCATTATAGGTACTTAAGATGATATGGAATAGTGCTTTGTTGTATTCAAGTTCATTACCTATATATATATATATTAGTCATCCACATACAAGCCTGTGTCTAGACACATCCATTTGCTTCTGGCCGGGATCGAAACTCGACCGATTTGTTGTCAGTCAGAGTCGCTACTCACTAAGCCATAGGTGCATGGAATCAGAGAAGGGAAATTTGAACGTGTTATATAGAAGAAGTGTATACACACGCCAGTCACCGAAAGAATTCATTTCTGAAGAGACACGCATATAGCAGAAGTGGAAACTGTTTTTAAAATTTTCTTCTCCAGAGAGCTCATTCATAATGAGAGCATAATATATTAGTATATATATTATATACTATTATAATATTATATATATATATATATATATATATATAAAATAAAATAAATTCCGAGGTTCAAATCAGTTGTATGGCCATTTTTACATAAAATCCCTAAGAGAAATTTCACGCATCATCGGCAACTTTTAATTTTTCTGTGATGTATATTTTTTTGAACTTAAGCTGGTAAATATCTTGGTTTATTTTGAAATAAAGAAGTTCCCGATGATGCGTGAAATTTCTCTTAGGAATTTCCTGTAGAAATGGCCATACAACTGATTTGAACGTCGGAATTTATTTTATTTTATAATTGACTCTGTAATTTAAATATTAATTTTTTTGAGCCCTCCAGCTTGATCAGTTTTTATATTAATGTAATTAATATTAATTAGGATCGGGTCTTTGGGATTTACCTTCCTGCTTTTCCTTTTGTATTAAAGTTTTATTTATATATATATATGTGTGTGTGTGTGTGTGTGTCTGTGTGTGTGTGTGTGTGTAGGTAATGATATAAAATCCTTAAACAGAGTGGATAATCAAAAAATCTATATAATATAAATTATTAAAGAGATAGATTTATACAGAGAATTCAATGGCCAACACACAGGGCAATGTGATGGATATAAAGAAAACACACATTTGTCGGGTAAGATCCGTGGGTAATAAGGTTTTCCAAATTGGAAATCCACATGATTACCTATATTGCTCTTTACACACTTAAGTTAAGCTCTCTCTGGAATATTCCAATTTAGAAAACCTTATTTAGCCACATATCTTACCCTACAAATGTTGAAGTTTTCCTTTATATATGTATGTATATGAAAAATATTACAAGCAAATTTATGATCAGTAGCTCCTGCTAGGTTGAACAATATACGCAGTCCGTATGGCATTAGTAACAACGGAAGTGTTTGAATGGTTTTCTAACATCATAACGGCGACCGATATAATTTGGTGCAGTAATTTATTGAATAGCAGAGTATAGAATTTCCTGGCCTGAATATATTTTGGAAGGTGGTCGTCTGATTCAATCAGTTATTCCTCTTAATTTGTCGGGCCATAATTTTGATAAAACCGTCTAATCGAACTAACAAAATCACTGATTTTCGCTGAATGTTGTAAATACCTGCGCGTATTTGCAGGAATTTATGGTTACATATATTTATTCACAAGGCATACACATCTTTGTACATTGTATGATTTTAAATGTTGTGACCAGCCGGGTATTAATGATTGGTAGATATATAAAAATTAATGTATAAAAATAGACGTGTGCGTAAGTGCAAATATGGGAAAATTCTTCTCCCACAAATGCTTGCGTGTTAGTGTAAATAATAGCGAGCCCCAAAACTTTATTCATCCCTTCACTCAGTTAAGTGCCACACGTGATACACGCTTGGGCGATCATGTCTCGAATGAGACATAACTGAATGGGCAGAAGATTATCACGCAGTAGGTTGCCATTACTTTCCGCGGTAGATTGGTTGCCAGTTAATGCTATAGAACCCAATCTGTCCTGTTATTTAATCCATACCTAGAGGGAAGAGACAGATTAATACCTTTCCCAAGAAGAAAGAAGTAGGATGTGAAGATTATGAGAACACGGAGAATACATAATGAGCAATCCTGAACTTGAAGAGGCTAGAATAGTAATTTTAGGGAAGCACCCACGTGGGAGCCTGTCACACAAAGTAGCTGATTTTGCGAAATATATCTGAATGGGACATCTTATCAACAAAATACTAGGAAATGAGGGTGATTCAACCCTGTGGACGTAGCAAGTCCAGTCTTAGCATTAAAGAATAGAGATCTCGATTGAACATTTGTCATAAAGATAACCCGAAGGACTCAATATGGCACCTAAATATCATCTGACTAATTAATCGACTACTGATACCACGTAACCCAATCTAATCTGTTCAATTTCCTATTGCATGACACTTGGACAAGTATAAATTAATGAATGAATAAATAAATGAACAATGACCGCAAACATCCATAAAGGCAATACCCTGACATCATCTTAGCGATTAGCAAGAGATGATTATTAAAATGAGAATAACTGCAATAAAACTTTTGGATGTTATGGTTATTATTGCTGGGTTGGTTCTTCCATCTAAACATCCAAGACTTGTTGAATAGCTTTTGTCGCTGAAATAAATAGGCAAAGAGAAAAGGAAAGATACAGAGACACTAGAGGGACAGTTTGGACACTAATTTTATTTTTTGATTCCAATGACCTCTTGTTGGGGAATTCCTTCCCGAACAGTCGGCACGTCTTTACCAGTCAAAGTCCAACAGAAAAAAAAGATAGGGTTTTTGTTTTGGTGCCAGGAAGCCTCTCTTTTTGCACATGCGTAAATTGTCTTTCCTGTCAGAGGACTCCTGGGAGATTTTTATGTTTATTTTATTTTGTACATATATTTTATTTTGTATTTTTATTTTATTTCGTAGTTTTTATTTTATTTTGTATTTTTATTTTATTTATTTATTTATTTATTTATTTATTTATTTTTTAAATTTTATTTCGTATTTTCATTCAATCCCTACAAACTTAACCGCTTTTTTTTTGCTTGTGGAAAATAAATATAAAATTCATATTTTAAATAATAATATTTTCTTTGAAAAATTGTGCATTCAGAAAATGTAATGACATAAAACGATTTAGGGGAGGTAATTCAGTATTTGGTATGTGGAACATACGAAAGAATCTTAGTAAAAAATGGAAAAATAAGCCATAAAATCTATTTCCTGCGGGATCGAACCCAAAATCTAATCAGTTTGTGCCAGTCATGAGGTGAATCATTCTTGAATGTTTCATCAGAATCCACTCATCGGTTCTTGAGATATCTTGTCCACAGACAGACAGACAGACAGACAGGCGGACAGACAGACAAAGAAACAAACAGAAAAATGTGACCGAATACAATACCTCCGCCTTATGTTGGACCGGAGATGGGTAAATAACCCTCCTTGTCCTCAAGATGCAAAACGGAAGAGAAATGTCAGGCAAAGATGTAAACGGTCTCTCGTGACAGCCTTCATGCAGCCATTAGCCTTTGTTGCAGAAAAAATCCAGTAATAATTTTCTTTCGAGGATCGGTGGGGGCGCTTCCCAAACAGTGTCTCCTCTTAAGTTCAAGGCTGATAGATAAGTGTTTTGAAGTGTTAGCCGAACAAAAACTTTTTTTTGTATTTTGATATGACAAATATGAAGAAAACATGATCAATATGAATATTATTGTACAGATCGATGGAACAGACCGAGATAGATCGATATGAACAAACTGAAACAGAATGATAAGAACATCGAAATGATTAGATTTAAACAGAGAGATAATTCTAAATAGATTTTGATATAGGAGTTTAAATGTAAGGTCAATAGACACCTCCTAACACACTAACCTGCTCCCATTCTATCAAACACTCTTCCCATCTGCCCAACCCTCATCCTCGCTATCCTTACTCATCTGTCACCTTCCTCCTGACATTCCCTATGTCTAACCACTCCTTCTCTTTACCTTCCCCTATGTAGCCCCATGCGCAATAGTGGCAGTGGAATGCCTTGCTTGGGGTGAAATGATTTAAAAAAAAAAGAAAAAAAAAGAAAAGTAGATGTTAACATACAGTTGAAGGCAAGGATAAATAAAAAAATCTTCGCATATATATATATATATATATATATATATATATATATATATATATATATATATATTGTAACAAAGTTATAGAACTCTTAGGTTTTTTTACCTGCTGTTCATGCATTTACTTTTATAAAGAGTGCTCGATACAACGTAGAGCTTTATATTGTAATGGTTGTTACAATGGTTTATAAATTCATAGTATCACTACACAAAGATTTTCGCGTTTCGAAGCTGCTATGTGCACTTCTCATCGGGTGATAAGTTGAAATGAAAATTAAATGGTGAAAACAGTTAAAGGAACCTGCCTTAAACTAAGCTATCTCTCCTAACCCAAGGCTATATCTCTAGGGCTACAATACGGCCGACTAAATCAGAATAAACTACCACCCGACATTCACTGAAACATCGTATCACCATAAATATATCGTTTTCACCATTTGATTTTCAGTTCAACTTATGACCCGATGAGAAGCACACGTAGCAGCTTCGAAACGCGAAACGTTTTGTGTAGTGATACTATGAATTTATAAACCATTGCAACAACCATTACAATACTATATAAATAATTGATTCTGTAAGGCGCCTGTTTTAAAATAGACACTCAATAGGGGTTCTACAATTACATTTATGATTGTAGAAATTATTGATTTCATTTATTGAATGATTCTTATTTTCAGTTATGTTATCAATATCTATTATTATCCAATAAATGAAATCAATAATTTCTACAATCATAAATGTAATTGTAAAAACCCTATAGGGTGTCTATTTTAAAACAGGTGCCTTACAGGATCAATTATTTATCAATGTACTATTTCTTCTATGGAATACCCTAGCAATATAAAGATTTATGTAGGTAATACTAAGAACTCTTTGAAAAAACGATTTTATTACCACACGTCTTCATTTAATAATAATAAGTTCAGAAATAGAACATCCTTATCGAAATATTATTGGTTTCTAAAAGAAACAAACAAAACTTCCTCATTAAAATGGAATATTTTTTAAAAAGCTAGAATATGTAACTCTTTAAATGACCCATGTCTCTTGTGTCTATATGAATCATTATATATTGTCAAATTTCTTAAAAATAAAAAAAATTTATTAAACGTAATGAAATATATGTCACATGTAAGCATTGCAAAATATTCACCTTAGAATATGGTTAAAAAGATTCTTCATAAAAAATATCCATTAACTAACATCTAATAATTTGTTTTATATTATGATGCAACAATAATTAAACAGATATTAAAATTCGTAATAAAAAGATATTACAACTTTCTATTACGATATTAAAATTGTATTATGATATAATAATGTAATAGATTCTAAAATATTGAAATGGATAATAAATTGTTTACAAATTTAAAGATTATGAAAATTAGAATAAAATGCATTATGAATCGAAATAAAAACAATGTAATGACACTCAAAGGTCCCTTCAAAGCAGATCAAAAATATAAAATGTCATCTTTCTTCTTTGTTTTAGAAAATGATGAGATACAGAGAAAACTAAGGCAATAATCTTATAACAATAATGGATACATCAACAGAAATGCAGTCTAGACAAGGGTTTTGATCAACTGACACTCTTCCCTTTAAGACTGAAATAAGAAATCATGTATTCCGAAAAATATGATCTATATTTCTAAATTTAAAGTGGATCTCTATTCTAATTAGTTAAATTGAACAAACGCATAAATTTTTCTGTCTTCCCACATCCATAAATAACAAACGTTTTGTTTCTTATATACAAATGAAAATCATTTTCCCAACAATAAACTAACATTTCCTGATGAGGTAAAATCTCGAAACATAGAAATTTCCGTGTATCCCTTTGTATCTGTTTGTATCTCTTGTTGACGTAACATGTGACCTTGAGTTGACTCATTATTTTATGGTCCCATACCGGGTCCATATCAACTGGCGACGAAGATATAAGAATTCACACCGGGAAGGAAAACTTTTTTCTTTGACCACTGTCGCCACATATCAACTAGCAACGTCGGAAATACGGAAATTGCGAACATCAACGGTCGAATGTGGATTTCAAGTACCAAGGGATAGCCCCCCCCCCCCCACATATAATCAGTCGAAAAAAACCTGAAGTATCAAGAAAGGAAAAATATATACCCCATCTAAACCAGCCTGCAACTAATAAAAAAAAGAGAAGAAAGAAATTCCCTACAAGCCCGGAACGGCGTCACAGAAAAATCTGTAAGTAGATTCGTTTTGAGCCTATTTTTTTCTCTTTGACGTACAACTTACGAAACAAACTGTAACTACAGTTAGTGTTTTTCTTCTCTTGTTTACAAAAAATTGAGTTTGAAAAAAAAATGGAAGACTTACAAAAACTGATAATGAAAACTCAGTTGAATCGACAACAAAAACGCGACGAGCAGTGACAACAACAACAGTAATTATTTATGGAGCAACATAAACAATAGATGGATTTGCAAGAACAATCTTTAAAAGGACCGAGGAACGACAAAATCAAATTGAAGAGTTACATTTTAAATCATTAAATGACAAACAAACTGAGAACGATACTTCTTTCTCCCAGGGTACTATCTGGAGTACTATGAAAATTTTGAGTATGTACCTGAAGACGAAAAAAAACCTTTGATGCGTTTTATAGGCGGTACGAGGATTTATATAACGTCGACTGTAATAATTGGCCAAATTTCAAGAAAGTGCGTTTATTACTAAGGAAGTTGGGTACAGCAGAGCACAGCAGGTTTGTTGATTTATATCCTCCCCAAAAAGACAACAGACCTGAAATTCACAGAAACAGTCAAGCTATTGTCGGAATTATTTGAGCCGAGCACATCACTTTTTTAAATAATTTATGCAAAGAGGATCAGCAGAACTATTTAACATTTGCCGCTAAGGTAAATAAATACTGTAACGATTTCAAATTCGCGGAATTATCTGCTGATGATTTTAAATGCCTAAGTTTTGCTCAAGGTCTGGTCTCAGTCGGAGACGTTGAAGTTAGACATCGAGTGCTAAAAAAAACTAGAAAATGAGCCGGGTTTCACCCTCCAAAAATTAGCAGAAGACTGCCAGAGGGTCGTATCCGTAAAAAGTGACTCTAGGAATATCGAGGAGTCGGGAGTCGCGCATATAAAAAAAATTATGAACAGATCAAAACGCCACTCCCCGGAAAGAGAGAAAAGAAAATATTGTGACAAGCATACTATAAGACAAGAAAATTTACCACCAGGTCCGTGTTACATTTGCGGAAAATTACACTGGATGAGGTTTTGCCCGTCCAGAGGGAAAAAAATCTGTCAGAATTGCGGTAAAGCTGGCCATATAATATTGGTGATATGCGAAAAAATCCAGAACAAAAAATGAAATAAGGCAGACACAGTCAAGCGATAAAGAAGATGGAAATTTGCGCAAATATGTCATCGTGCGAATATTAAATAAAACAATTAAATTCCAGCTGGACAGTGGATGTGACCTGACGATCATAAATTTGCATACGGGGAGGTGACTGAAAAAGCCAGCTTTATTGAGAACTAACAAAACGGCACGCTCTGTGACAGGTGAAAAAATAAACATTTTAGGAGAATTATTTTTCGCAGTAACATTAAATGGAACAACTAAAAAATTGAAAGCATATGTTATGAAAAATACTGAAAATTTGTTCGGTATAGATTCGATTGAAAAGTTCAATTTGTGGGACTGTCCAATGAGTATGTTCTGTCGCAAAATAAAAACTACAACGTCCAACAGTGCAGAACTGAAATTGGAACTAAGGAGGAAAAATTCCTGGAGGTGTTTTCAGGCGGCTTAGGGAAATGCACTAAAATAAAAGCCCAATTCAAGTTAAAGAATAATGCGCAGCCCGTGTTCAAAAGGAAGAGGAACGTTCCGTTCGCAGCGGTAAACCAAATAGACGAAGAATAAGACAGATTAGTAAATGCAGGTATCCTGTCTAAAATTATTTTTTCGGAATGGGCTGCTCCAGTGGTATACGTTAAGAAGAAGTAAAATCAAATCAGAGTATGCTCTGATTTTTCAACAGGGTTTGAATGCCTCGTTAAAAGACCGTCATTATCATCTACCTAGCCCCAAAGAAATATTCAACAAATTAAACGAGGGAAAATTGCTTTCAAAATTCGATTTTTCAGACGCTTATCTCCAAATCCAGGTTGACGAAGAATGCTCCAAATGCTGTGTATAAATACACATAGACGTCTATATAAATTTAATAGATTGGATTTTGGGGTCAAGGTCGCGCCTGCTATTTCTTAACAGGTCATGAACACTATGCTGGGCAACCTTGATTTGGCAACTGCCTATCTTGACGACATTCTAGTTACGAGTGAATCAGTGAAAGGCCATAGAGCGCATATAATAAGCGTCTTCCATAAAATCCAGGAATATGGTTTTAAAGTTAAAGAAGCTAAGTGCGAGTTTTATTTAACCCAAATAAAATATTTAGGACACATTATTGATAAAGACGGTCGACGGCCGGATCCTGACAGGGCTACGGTGATTAAGGACATGCCGGTCCAGGATAACGTACAAGCACTGCAAAGCTTTTTAGGCCTAGCAAATTTCTATCATAAAGAACATGCATAACTTGAGATCTCCGTTGAATGATCTTTTAAAGAAAGATAAAATCTGGAATTGGACACCAGAATGTCAATCTACATTCGAGAAAATAAAAAAATACACTAACGTCAGACCTTTCCCTCACCCACTCTAACCCAAAATTGGATATTATAGTAGCGAGCGATGCCAGCTCTTATGGCATTGGTGCCTGTATATTACATAAACTTCCTGACGGAACGAGAAACCGATAGCGCATGCTTCCCGATCTTTGCTACCGACAGAAAGGCAGTATTCACAGATCGAAAAAGTATAATCTTTGCTGTGACCAAATTCCACAGATATCTGCATGGCAGACATTTTACTCTACAAACCGACCACACGCCGCTGCTGACGATATATGGAAGTAAAAAAAGGATTGCCGGTGTACACCGCTAACAGACTCATTCGATGGGGAACAATATTGTTGAAATACAATTTCAAAATCGAGCATTTGTCTTCCGAAATATTTGCCACGCTGACGGATTATCCAGACTCATTCCTAAAAATAAAGAGTTTTGCGAAGACTTGATAATTGCAACATTGAGAACGGATTGCGAAATAAAAAACATGATCGCCAACATCATAAGAGTGCTCCCAGTTACATCATCCAACATTAAAAGAGAGGCTCTGAAAGACGAGTTCATTACGTCTACTAAGAAAAAAATTTACAAAATGACTCAAGTATGCCTGAGGTTTTTTCTCTTTTTGATGAGGTATTATCATACAATGAAAGAGTGGTGATACCAAGAAGTTTACAAAAGAAAATCCTTCGGGACTTTCATACGGGACATCCTGGAAAAAACCGAACTAAAATACTTATGCGATGTTATGTATACTGGCCTAACATGGACAGAGATATCACAGACATGATTGACGTATGCAAAGGATGCGCGTTTGCTGCTAAAACTCCACCAGTTACATGCAAGCCTTGGCCAAAGACGGACCAGCCATGGCAGAGGATACATGTCAATTTTGCGGGACCATTAGAGAATTACTATTACCTCATAGTCGTAGACAACCACACTAAACGGTCGGAAGTCATCAGATGTAAAAGACCAACCACATGATGCACGATAGCTTTTCTGCATGAACTGTTTGCACGTTTCGGCGTTGTGGATCGCGTAGAAACTGATAACGGAACGCAGTTCACATCTTGCGAATTCAAGCAATTTTGCGAAACGTTTCAAGTGAACCATATCACGACTCCACAATATCACCCTAGGTCCAATGAGCAAGCGGAAAGTTTCGTCGCCACATTGAAACGAGCACTTAAGAAAGCACAGGGCACATCTACTGAGAAGGCGCTGGAACAAATCCAATACACCAGCGGGACTTTCAGCGGCAGAAACGATGTTTGCGAGAAAAATCAGATCAGTTTTCGACAAGCTTATCCCCAAGCAAGCTAAATTCAAAAAGACAATCATACTTTCCAGAAAACGTTACTCTTGTGGCGAAAAAATAATTTTCAAAATATACAAACATAACATGACGTTTTAGGAAATGGGTACTATAAAACAAAGAGTGGGATACCTGGTCTACATGATACAAGGTCCCAAGAATATACATAAGCGTCACCAAAATCAAATAAGGAAATGTCGGACAACTGACATAAATGATTCACCACCGTCAAATGAAGAGCTGATAGATATAATCTTCGAGAATTTCGACCTCGAGGCACCCCAAGCTGCACTTGAAAGAAGGCAAGAAAAGGAAGTTCACAACCCTAAATGAAAAAATATTAAACAGCTTTTCTGGATTAAAAGCACTTGCAAGTGGGGGTGTTGTGAGGAGTTACCCACTTAATAATGGATTATTCTTTGCCTATATTAACCAAGAGTTAATTACTCTCGAGGACAGAGCCGAGGCGACAGAGACACTGGTTTCCAGTACGACTTCAGTTCAGCTCAGCCTAGTCTGTCTGTCTGTCGGTCACTTGTAGCCAAGCTATTATTACTCTTTCTCTTTGTATCTGTTTGTATCTCTTGTTGACGTAATATATGTCCTTGACCTACCACCATGTTGACTCATTATTTTATGGTCCTATACCGGGTCCATATCAATATATATGTAACAACAACGAATAAGCGGAATTTTGATGACAAATACATTAAGAACTACAACAAACAACCGGTTTCGTCCCAGATCTCTTCAAGTTTAATTTCTGGGAAGTTTAATCTTAGAAAATAAAAGAAAAATCTAATGAGTGGGGGAGAGAAAAATATGCAAAAGAACTAGAGTCCAACAACATTCAAACCCAACAAGCAATCTCTCTGCCTACAGAGAGAAGGCTTGAGAGATTTGACGTAAATGGACTCCAGAGCTTTTAGATGATATAAGGAGTACGACTTGGATACTATTGAAAAACGTCTGCACCCAATCCAGCAACATATTCCCTGCTATGTATAGCATGTTGTACTATAGATGACCCGGATGAATTCACTAGTTAACTACTACATGCGGCCAGATTAAAACTTCTGGTGGGTAAATAATTGGAGTAGATAGTTCCTACTATCGCCCGGTCTCACACTCCACCCCATTCTTTTGAATGAGTTTAGAGGTGATCGCCTTGTTTCTTGTTTAGGAGGGGTTTCCGGTTCATCCCCTTTCTCCGGTTTTAGTGTTAGTTCAGCTGGAAGCTCTTTGCAGTTACGGAGTATGGTGGCAACGTCTTTACATTCTGAGGGTACCGGGTTGGTAGTTTCCTGGTTGCTGCTTCCGACTAAAAGTCTGCCTTCTTCTACCGAACGCCCATAGCCCAGAGGTAGAATCGCCGACTGACGCCAATTCGGTCGGGTTTCAATCCTGGGTTAAAAAGCAATCGGAGTCTAACCGTACTGATGAGCTGTGATACAGCGAAACAGATCTGTCTGCGGATGACTATAGTATATATATATATATATATATATATATATATGTGTGTGTGTGTGTGTGTGTGTGTGTAAACGGTTTATATATAAGAAGCAATAGACAGAAAACTCGAAAAGGTAAAAAGCAATTATTCTCTCGTAGAATGACATATTGACACAAGACCCAGATCTGTGTTTTTTAAAGTTTTAAGCCACAGTCCTCTTCTTACGAATCAGATCTTCTCAATAGCTACACCACTTTGAATATTAGCTTAGTATTTTTTTCATTTATGATGTAAGAGTGAAATCACCCCCCCCCCCCCCCCCCACTCACACACTTTCTGAAATTTCTATTCTTAGATCTGAATTTCCTCTTCTCGGAGTCGAATGGCTCCCTTTTGAGCATCATTTTTTCTCATTTTGGACGATTGAAAATGTTTTCTACTAAAAATATTTTATTTGCTTTTTTGCAAAGGTTTCCAACAGAAATAGGCTTTCAACTGTTTGAACAAATTAGCTTTTCAAAAAGGAGCGATTGGAACTTTTGCACGCGTTTAATACATTTTTTTTATTTCGATCTCCGTTATATAATTCTAATTTTTAGAGAAGTCGCTGTCTTGTAGCTTGAGGGAAAATCTAATGCTATTTCAGGATTATTTTACCGCCAATGCAAATTTAATCATTTATCAAGGAGGAAATATTCCTTCTTCCCTGAGGCGAACATTTTCATTTCGTTATTTCCGACCACCCTACCCGCTGCATTTGAAATAAAACATTAAAATGTCAGACAAATCGATCAGTTCAATGATATTTTTATGTAAGTGGTGCGGTAGTAAACGCAGTAAAACAGTGTTGAAGGCGAAAATCAGAAATGGTTGCTCCGTTGCTAATGAAAATGAATTCTTCTTTGCTAAATGACCTTTCTGTTGCTAATCAACATGGTTGCTACGCTATTAGGAAAATGATTAATTCTTTCTAATGAAAATAGTTACTCCTTTGCCAATGAAAATGGCTGCTCCGTTATATAAATAAAATGGTTGCTTCGTTATATCATTAAAATGGCTGCTTCGTTGCTTATTGCAGTGTCTGCTCTGTATTTAGTAAAAATGACTTCTTTGCTAATGAAAATGGCCTTTCCGTTTTATAAGTAAAATGGTTGCTTTGCTGTTTATTTAATTGGCTGCAAAGTTGCTAATGAAAATGACTGCTAATGATAATGGCCGCTTCGTTGGTAATCAACAAGGCTGCTACGCTACTTATGAATATGACTTCTTTCTAATGGAAATGGTTGCTCACTTACTAATGAAAATGGCTGCTTTGTTATAAAATTAAAGTGGCTGCTTCGTTGTTTGTCACAGTGGCTGCTCCGTTTCTAATGAAAATGACTGCTTTTTTTGCTAATGAAAATGGCCGCTCCGTTGCTGATCAACATGCCTGCTACTTTACTTATGAAAATGAGTGCTCTTTTCTAATCAAAATAGTCGCTTCTTTGCTAATCAGCATGGCTGATACGCTATTAGGAAAATGAATGCTTTTTTTAAATTAAAATGGTTGCTCCCTTGCTAATGACAATGGCTGCACCGTTATATAAATAAAGTGGCTTATTCATAGCGCATCATAATGGCTGCTCCGTTGTTAGTGAAAATGACTGCTTCTCTGCTAATGAAAATGGTCGCTCCGTTGCTAATCAACATTCCTGCTACGCTACTAATAAAAATGACTGCTTTCTTTCATTCAAAACTAGCAGTATAGCCCAGCGTTGCTCGGGTGTAATGAAAGCTTTAAAACTAATCCATGGTCCTGGAGCTCAGACTCTTTGGACGTTGGCACGAAAGACTAAAAAGCAATAGTTGTTTCCAGTTAAAGTGAAACCGTAGACTGAAAGAAAAATGAATGGATGTAAGTCAAATTTTGATTTCCTGGTATCAATATCAAATAAGTTTTTTTCGTCGTAAACTGAATTTTGAAGGCTAAATAAGTCCTCTGAGTAAATGGTATCATGGCTGAGACTAAGAACTACAATTATACCTACTTAGAGCCAAACCTGAAGCAAAAACTAAAATAAAAGGGCTGAAAAAATACAGACATGCAGGCAGATAAACACACACACACACACACACACACACACACACACACACACACACACACACACACACACAGTTCCATTGATAAATAAGTTCAGATTAGATGGTTCTTCTCTTGCTTAGGAAAATGGCTTCCCCGTTATATAATTAAAATGGCTACGCTGTTGCCAATCAAGTTAGCTACTTATCACTTACCACAACATTTACTGATGTTATATTGTTAAAAAATTCCATATAATATTAATGTAGAGAATTACAAAGATTAGCAAGTCTAGTTCACATTACGTTAGTTCATTTTCAATTTCTGGCACACTAAATATGTTTTCAGAGACCTTGCACACCATGTAAATTAATACTATTGGTTTTTTTTACTTTTCATATATTTAATAATCTATTATTGATGTTTGAAGGTACTTAGTCGCACCCTTGCAATCCTCATATGGCTTGTGAACTTTGTTTTGGGAAGGGCTGTTTTAAGATCTTTTTATCGCTCATCATACGCTTTGGAATTTGCCAATCTTGCGTGACACAACCGTATGCAAGGAAATGTGAGCGACAAATAAATCAAAAGACATAAAAAATAACATTTTAGTGCATAAGAGAAACCCAATAAGAGTTTACATCAAAATACAAATCAAATGGGACGATTAATCGAATTTGAATATCTATGATTTCCGAAAACCTTCTCTTGAAATTTAAGAAAAATTTATCACATTCTGTGGACCATTGTATGACTATCTTCTCATAATCCGTTAAATCATGTTCTCATAATTTTCTTTTATTTTCTACAATGGTTGCGTTTTTCTTGCTTCATCTAAAAAGTTCAAAATTTTATTGTCTACACTAGAATGTCTGATTTGTCTTTTCTCTTTTACAAAGTGATACATTTTCATCTCATTTTTAATTTTCGTCCACAAGGTTTCAACTATTATTGTTTCGTCTACAATGTTTGCTATTTTAATTTCTTTTCTACAATGCATACATTTGTCTTTGCTTTTCTTTGATGTTTAGTTATTTTCTGTATTATCTGCAGCATTTCACAGTTTTTGTCTCTTCTATAATGTTTACACTGCTCTCCTCTTTTCTACAATGTTTAAATGTCTTTTATACAAGGTGTGAATTTTTTCTACGATGTGCGACTTTTTCTTTTCTATAATGTTTCTTTTTCCTTGTTTATCTGATGTTTTCTTGTCACATCTGCAGCATTTTACTTTTTCTTGCCTCGTTTAAAATATTTAATTTATTTTTTCTTTTCTAAAATCTGTGATGGGTTTCTTTACTACAATAGGTTTTTTATTTACTTATCTACAAGGTTTGCCTTTCTCTTGTCTCATCTGCAACGTTTTACATTTTCTTGTCTCATTTACGATATTTAATTTATTCTTTCTCGTTTTACAATCTGTGACGTTTTCCTTTACTAAAATAGGTTCTTTTTTTACTTACCTGCAAGTTTTACTTTTTTCTTCTCTCATCAGCAACATTTTACGTTTTCTTGTCTCGTTTACAATATTTAATTTATTTTTTCTTTTCTAAAATCTGTGATGGGTTTCTTTACTACAATAGTTTCTTTATTTACTTATCTACAAATTTCGCTTTTCTTCTGCCTCATCTACAATGTTTTACTTTCTCTTGTCGTATCTGCAATATTTTATTGGCGTTTCTATTTTCTCTTCTAGAAAGTTTCTCTTTTCATTTCATGCTACAGTGTTTAATTTTTGCTTGTCTAATCTACAACGTTTTGATTTGTCAGTTTTTCGTATCGTCTCCAAAATATTTACCTTTCTTCTTTTCTTTTATACAAAGTGCAATTTTTCTTGTTCCTTCTAAAATGACTGATGTTTTTTCTTACTACAATGTTAGCTTTTTTCTTGTTTCATTATCAACTTTTCACCTTTTCATGTCTTCTGTATAATATTTGCTTTTTTCTTTGCTATTCTACAATGTTTGACTTTTTCTGTTTCCCATTATGTCTTGTCTTTGGCTTGGATTTTTCTATAATATTTGTCATTTTCTTTGCTATTTTACATTGTGTGACTTTTTCTATGTTTTCCACAATATATTGTTTTTTTCTTGTCTCCTCTACAATATTTGCTTTTTTTATTTGCTATTATAAAAAGTGTTACTTTTTCTATGTTTCCCATAATGCCTTGTCTTTTTCTTGTCACCTCTACAATATTTGCCTTTTTCTATGGTATTTTGTAATGAGTGACTTTTTCTGTTTCCCACAATGTCTTGTATTTTTCTTGTCACCTTTGCGTTTTTCTTTCCTATTCTAAAATTGTGACTTCTTCTATGTTTCCCACAATGCCTTGTCTTTTTCTTGTCTCCTCTATAATATTTGCCTCTGTCTTTGCTATTTTACATTGTGTGACTTTTTCTATGTTTTCCACAATATATTGTCTTTTTTCTTGTCTCCTCTACAATATTTGCTTTTTTTATTTGCTATTATAAAAAGTGTTACTTTTTCTATGTTTCCCATAATGCCTTGTCTTTTTCTTGTCTTCCTTAGAATAATTGCCTTTATCTTTGCTATTATACAGTATGTGACTCTTCCTGTTTCTCGCAATGTCTTATCTTTATCTACATTCTCTAGCATATTTGCCTTTTTCTTTGCTATTTTACAATGTGTGACTTTTTCTATAATTACCGAAATATTTCGTTTTTTTCTAGTCTCCTCTAAAATATTAGCTTTTTTCTTTCCTTTTCTAAAATGTGTGACTTTTTCTTTGTTTCACACAATACTTTGTCTTTTTCTTCTTTCATCTACAATATTCGCCTTTTTCTTTGCTATTTTGCAATGTGTGACTTTTTCTATGTTTCCCACAATGTCTTGTCTTGATCTCGACTTCGCTACAATATTTGCTTGTTCTTGCTATTTTACATTTTGTGACTTTTTTTCTCACAATGACCTATCTTTATCTTGTCTTCTCTACAATATTTGCATTTTTCTTTTGCTATTTTACAACGTGTGACTTTTTCTATGTTTCCCACAATATCTTATATTTTTCTTGTCTCCTCTAAAATATTTGCATTTTTCTTTGCTATTCTACAATATGTGACTTTTTCTATGTTTTCCACAATATCTCGACTTTATCTCGTCTCTTCTATAATATTTGCTTTTTTCTTTACTATTTTACAATGTGTGACCTTTTCTGATTCCCCACAATCTCTTATCTTTATCTTGTGTCATCTACAGTGTGTCACATTTTTATAAGTCTACTACAATGTTTGCCGCTTTCTTTTTTTAGTTAAAGTGTGTCGTTCTCCTAAATTATTTTTTTCTTGCCTCATCTAAAATGATACAATGTTTTTGTCCCCACAACAATTTTTTCTTTTTTTCTTTTCACTTCTACAATGTTTTTAAATTTTTCTCTTACCATAAATTTTGCGTCTTTTTGTCTCATTTACAACGTTTCAATTTTGTGGCTTCTCTAAAATATGACATATTCATTTTCTATTTGACAATTTATGCCTTTTTTTCTTAATATTTTGTTTGTTTTCTTTTTATCCCAGTTACAACGTTTCATTTTCTTTGCTATTCTAAAATTTGTCTTTTTTCTTTCCTTACTATAAAGTTTGCTTTCTTCTTGGCATAGTTTCAACGTTTCGCATTTTCCTGTTTATTCTTTTCACTTTTTCTTTGCTACTCTGCAATATATGACTTTTTCTTTTCTTACCACAATGTATGCTTCCTCTTGTCTCATGTACAATATTTCACTTTTTCTTCTCTTATCTACAATATTGGCATTTTCTTTTCTATTTTACAATGTGTGTCTTTTTCTTTCTTAATATAATGTTTCCTTCTTTCTTGTATAATTTATAACGTTTCACTTTTTCTTGTCTGCTCTACAATATTGACCTATTCGTTGCTATTTTACAATGTGTGCCTTTTTCTTTCCTAATACAATATTTGCTTTCTTCTTTTATCGTTTACAACGTTTCACCTTCCTACAATGTGTGCCTTTTTCTTTCCTAATACAATATTTGCTTTCTTCTTTTATCGTTTACAACGTTTCACCTTCCTACAATGTGTGCCTTTTTCTTACTAAAATGTTTCGTTTTCCTATTTCTTATCTTCGACGTGTGACTTTTTCTTTTCTCCAATGTTTGCTTTATTCTTGTCTCATTTACAATTTTTCACTTTTTTGTCTCTTCTACCAAATTTGCTGCCATAATTTGCTCTTCTTTCACTTCTACAAAGTGTTTTTTTCTTTTCTCATTTACAATTTTTCTCTTTTTCTTGCCTCTTCTAAAATATTTGCCGTTACAATTTGCTTTTCTAAAATTTGTCACTTTTTATTACTTTACTACAATGTTTGCTTTTTTCTTCTCTCGTTTACAACATTTCACTTTTTTGTCTTCGCTACAATATTTGCTGTTTTCATTTCTATTGTACAATGTATAATTTATTCTGTTTATATTACAAAGTTTACTTTTTTGTTTCTTTTACAATTTTCACTTTTTATTGTCTCCTCTTCAATATTTGCCTTAAACTTTTGTATCTTAAAATTTGTAACTTTTTCTTTTTATACTACAAAATTTGTTTTTTCTTGACTCATTTTCAACGTTTGATTTTTTTGTCTTTACATGGTTTTATTTTTATTTTTCTCTTCTACAATGTGTATTTTTGTTTTCTTCAATGATTGATTTTTTTTGTCTCATATACAACGTTAGAATTTTTATTGTTTATTCTAAAATATTGATCTTTTTCTTTTCTATTCTACAATGTGCTAGTTTTGTTTCTGAATAAAACGTTTCACTTTTTCTCTCATTTACTAAGTTTGACTCTTGCCTCGTTTGTAACGTTTCACTTTTTCTTGTCTAAACTACGATATTTGACTTGTTTCTTACTACAATGTTTGCTTTTTTTTGTTAGTTTTCAATTTTCCTTGTCTAGTCTACAATATTTGTTTTTTTCATCTTTATTTTACAATTTGTGACATTTTCTTACCATAATGTCTGCATTTTCTTGTCTCTTTTACGATGTTTTGCTTTTTCTTGTCTCATTTAGAACGTTTCACTTTTTCTTGCTTGTTTTTTTCTGTGATTTCTACAATATATGAGTTTTTCGTTTTTTTGCTACAATATTTGCTTTGTTCTTGTCTCTTCTCCAATATTTGCCTTTTGTTTTTGTATCGTGAAATATGTGACTTTTTCACGTCTCATTTAAAACGTTTTATTTTTATTGTCTTCTCTACAATAATTTTGTTTTACTTTTTTATACTATAATGTGTCTTTTTGTTTTCTTCAATGTTTGATTTTTTGTCTTATTTACAATGTTGCAATTTTTCTTGTTTACTCTGAAATATTGGCCTTTTTCTTTTCTATTATACAATGTAAATTTTCTTATCTTCTCGGCACTCAGTCAGTCAGTTAAGTGACATACGTGATAAACGCTTGGGCGATCATGTCTCTGACTGGACAGAAGATTATCCCGCAGTAGGTTGCTATTGATTTCTGTGGTAGACTGGTTGCCAGCCAAAGCTATAGAACTTAATCTGTCCTGTTATTTGACTCATAGCTAGAGTTGCATTATATTATTCAGTAGTAATTAGAGGGGGATCAGTTTATTACTTCATAATAATAGAAAACCGATCCCCAACATTATACCCAGCATAAGTTTTAATCATGTTTCCAATTATTATATTCAGTCAATCAATTAGTGCCATACGTGATACACGCTTTGGGCGATCATGTCTCGAAAGAGACATGACTGACTGGGCGGAAAATTATCCCGCAGTAGGTTGCCATTGCTTTCTGCGGTAGACTGGTTGCCGATCAACTTACCCTGTTAATTAACCCATAACTAGAGGGAAGAGAAGGAATAATACCTTTCCCAAGGGTATTTGCGCGTAAGTGGAATTCAGCTGGAATTCGAACTCGGTTCCCCGATTTGTCGTTCCGAGTCGATATCCACTGCATCACAACACACATCCCGGCAATACTTACCCTTTTTTCTATTTTAGAATTTGTGATTTTAATTTTATTTACTACAATGATTGATCTAATCTTATTTACCGCGTTTCACTTGTTTGTCTTCTCTACAGTTTTGTCTTTTTCCTTTCTTTTTATAGGGTCGGGCAGAGCAACTGGCTTATTTGAATTTAGCGCCCTGAAGCGATGGTTGCCCCGAGGATAGTGGGGAGGGGCTTACTCGAGAGTGCGGGATTTACAGTTTGCTCCAGTAGCACGGTGCCACGGCAGACACAGCGCGCGTGTGAATAACAGTTTTGCAGCAGAAGTTTCCAGGACAACTCATCTCTTTGAGGGGCGATCTGCATTGGCCATCACAGTCCCCTGATTTATCACCCTCTGACTGCTTTCTATGAGGTTACTTGAAGTCAATTGTTTACAACGATCGTCCTAACACTCTGTCTCACCTGAAGAACAACATTGGTCAAGCTGTCACCATCATACCCACCGATATGCTGGAATGAGTTGACCGAAACTTCAGAGTACGATTAACCCTGTGTATTGAGCAGAATGGACGCCATCTGACTGATGTCATCTTTAAAGCTTGTAAAACATGAAATTTAAATGTTGTAATTGATGCTAGTTTTATTGATTATGCGAAAATACGCCACAAAGAATTGATGGAGATGCTCAGCAACCTCGACATTTTTGGGAAAGACATCAGAGTAATCAAGAATCTCTACTGGCAGCAAACTGCCTGCATACAGACAGATAACGATTTTAGCAGATTCACAAAGATAGAAAGAGGCGTAAGACAAGGATGTGTCTTTTCACCGGATCTGTTCAACTTGTACAGAGAGAATATTTTGAGGACTATAGATGCTACATCAGGATTTGTTATCGGAGGCCACAATTTGAACAACATAAGGTATGCAGATGATACAGTGCTGATTGCAGACACGGAAAGAAAACTACAAGACTTCCTACAGAAGGTAGCTGAGGAGAATGACAATAAAGGACTACAAATAAACTTTAAGAAAACTGAATGCATTGTCATCAGCAAAAAGAACAACCCAAAATTCCAAATACAGATAGGGGATACTAGAACCAAGCAAGTACAAAGATTTAAATACCTACGAAGTGTTCTAACAGGAGATGGAAAGTGCGACACAGAGATCCGAAGGCGAATTGGCATGGCGAAGGACGCGTACCAAAAGCTGAGTAAAGTGCTAAGACACAAGAAAATTTCCCTAGAAATAAAGAAGAGAGTGCTAGATTGCTATGTGATGTCAGTTCTTCAATACGGCAGTGACTGCTGGATAATATCATCGAAGATGAAGGAAAAACTCGAAGCAGTGGAAATGTGGTTCTACAGAAGGATGCTGAGAATATCATGGACCGAACATGTGAGCAATGGTGAGGTTTTGGAAAAAATGGCATTGAAAAGAAAGTAGTGAGCATCAGGAAGAGACAACTAAAATTCCTGGGACATGCAATGAGGAAGGAGGGCTTGGAGAACCTGATACTGAAAGGCCAGATAGAGGGAAAAAGAGACAGGGGAAAGCAGCGGATAACATATTTGAAGGACCTGATCAGGTGGATGGCGGAACGAGGGTTGCGTGGTGTAACAGGAGAAAATATACTAAGAGTCACAAGGCATAGAGAGACATGGAGAACCATGATCGCATACGTCCTGAAAGAATAGGGCACATAAAAGAAGAATTGATCCTGTTTAAAGAATTATATGTATATCGGCATTATTTTTGTTTTATTTGTTATTTCAAATAAGCAAGTTGCTCACCACCACCCTGTACATTACTTGTTTTTCTTCACTGATCTACGTTTTTAGTCTCTCCTATTTTATTTCCTTTTTCATTTTCTCTCCAACAATAATTGCATTTTTATGCTCTCTTCTACATTTTTGAAAAAGGTGAATTTTTTGGTAAAAGGACTTCTACGAGGGTCATCCAATAAATAGGTGAATCTTTCGGTATAAAGACTTCTAATACAGATAGAAGCTTACTTGTTTTTTTTTTAAAAATTGTCCTTTACTTTTTTTTCAAAGGGATTTAATTTTTTTTGGCAGATTGAAAAAAAGAACTTTGAGAGTTTTAGAGATTAACAAAGATGGCCGACCAAGAAGCATGCTCCAGTATTGAACAGAGGTCAGTTATCAATTTTTTGGTTTGTGAAGGGTTCAAACCAGTTGAAATTCATAGGAGAACGTCAACTGTGTATGGTGCCATATGTTTCAGCCAAAAATGTCTACGTGTGGGCTAAATTGTTTAAAGAAGTTTGAAAGTGACGATGAAGTCAAAAGTGCTGTGAGCGATTGGCTGAGACATCAGTCCAAAGATTTTTACGGAAGCTTGTGCACAGATGGGAAAATAGTGTGACACTGCTGGGAGACTACGTTAAAAAAAGTAAGCTTTTATCTGTATTAGAAAAATTCGCCTTAGAAAAATTCACCTTATTTATTGAATGACCTTCGTACAATAGTTGATCTTCTGTTGACTCCTCTACAATGATGAATTTTTCTAATCTCTTCTCTCATCTTTAACTTTTCATTCGTTAACGTCCATTTTCTTTCTTTTGTCACCATTTTTTTTAAATTTCTTAAACTTATTTTCCCTCCTACAACCACCCACACACTTTTTAAATGTCACTCTTACACTTTTAAAAAAATTAAATCATCTAGTTCTCTTTTACTCGATTTTTTTCGAGCGAAAGCAAATGTTTATCTTATGGAAGCCGCAAACATTTAACGAAAAGATTTAAGGCTTCGTTTTTTTTTTTTCACAATGAATGCAGCTATCAATAGAAAGATTTCAAGATTTAGATTTGGGCAAAATTCTTGAATAATTTTATAATCGAATCAATAAATGTTGAAGATGCGTCTCTGTTTCTCCTCCTTACTATAATTCCCCTTCTCCCTCTCCCTTCCTATATATTGTATATATTTCCATTAAACGAGCGGGCGCACACTCACACACACACACATATATATTAATAATTTATACTAATTATATATATATATATATATATATATATATATATATATATATATATATATATATATATAGCGTGTGTAATGACAATATACATGCTAAAAGTCTGCTTTCTTCTACCGTGCGCCCATGGCCCAGAGGTAGAACCGCCGACTGACGCCAATTCGGTCGGGTTTCAATCCTGGG
>JBBBDQ010002040.1:1162500-1245000 GCA_037127315.1 Ascarosepion bandense
CTTCTGTACAATAAAGGCGGAAGCTGATGATGGTTCGCCTTAAATAGGCCTATTCTTCCGATTTACCATGAAATAACATGTCTGCCTAATTTTTTTCTTATATATATATATAAACACGGCGTTGTATACATGACATGTGCAACATACACACACTTACAGATGTACACATACACACATATGCACACACGAAGTAGAAGAGAAAATCAATCTAGCACCATTAAAAAGCACACAAATTATTTTTAACATTATTACAACGAAAATAAGAAGAGTGGACCGAACGATTGCAAAAAGGTTGGCTCTGGAGTCAAATGATAAATTTTATAAAGTTTATATATATATATATAATCGAAAAGGATAAGCAGGTAGGTAAATCCCAAAATCCCGATCCTAATTAATATTAATTTCATTAATATTAAAATTCTTCAAGATGGAGGGATCAATGCAATTATTATATTCTAATTACGGAGCCAATTATAAAATAAAACAAAATTTTGATGTTCAAATTCGTTAAATAACCATTTCTACGAGGATATTCTCGCATCCTCAGCAACGAATTATTATTTATTCAATCAAATTCAAATGACAAAAGATTTTATAGCGGCAGAAGAATTCCATCCACAGAAAAATAAAAAGGGGTGGGATTAATAATTTTTGAATTTAAAAAAGTAAACAGGGAAACAGACAGATACCTATGTTTATTTTTAGAAGACACCCCTTTCCCTTATCTGAGTTGAGATTTTAAAAGTTGAAAATTAGCCATGTCTGGGCGAATATAAGTGGTAGGGGGAACGAAAGACAAAAGGAAAAGAAAAAGAAAAAAGGGCAAGGTGTGGTTGACAGGGAAGTAAGCTAAGAAAAGAAAAAAGAAAAATAACTGGGACAAATTTTATTGATTGAATAAATAATAATTCGTTGCTGAGGATGCGAGAATATCCTCGTAGAAATTGTTATTTAACGAATTTGAACATCGAAATTTTGTTTTATATATATATATATATATATATATATATATTCAATAAAAAGCAATTAACCATATGTATAACCAGTCACTTACAAAAGTTTTAAATTACACCAAGCTACATATAGATAAGAATAAAACCGGAACAAAACATCAGATTTTTAAAAAATGCCCCGAGGAATCAGGACATCGTAGTTGTGCTTTCACGAAACTTCTAAGTTGGCGTTCCTCTGCTCAGTAAAATGACAAAATTCATCACCTTAATCCTATTAACGCTCTATCGCTATCTTGACATGGAGCACTTTACAAAAATAAGTCCCTGCTTTCCAAAATATCTTTTTATCAGTAAATCACTGTAAAAATAATAATCTTGGCACTAAGCATTATCACAACTCTGTACTATATATATACCCGGTTCACACTCCACCCACGTCTATTGAACAGGTGAAGAGGCTCATCCCTTGTTTCCTGTTTAGGATGCGGTTTCCGGTTTTCTCTTTTCCAATCTTTTCACTCCTATGTAGCCCCCTGCCTATCAGTGGCGTTACCGCCTTGCTCGGGGTGACATGATTAAATATATATATATTGTTTCAGACTGTTTCATGTTAAGCGCAATTATCAGGCCACATATGTTGAGTTTTATTCGGCTATTTATATATACATGTCAGAACATCGGTCTCCCACAATCAATCAAAAACCTGCAGACTCTTCCTGGAGGCAAAAAAAAGCTATTATTACCTTCACTGGCCAAAACAAACTACTAAATAAACGATCTGAACTAATATCAATATATATATATATATATATATATATATATATATATATATATATATATATATATATTCTGTGCCTTGTGGTGCAGTGGATATTAGGGTAGGTTGATTTTTAACTTTTTTTGAATATCAAAAGAATCACCCGGGTAAAGTTGGGTGTTTGTATGAAATTTGTTCATAACAGTGTTCATACTTGTTTCATTGATAGAAGAAAAAAATAACTGTTTTACAATATCTTGCAATGTTATTACTGACATATCTCAATTAATGAGGTAAAATTAAGCTTATCTGAGCTGTTGGGGTTGGGGTGGGGGTTATAATTTCATTTTAATTGCGACTTTTCGATATATTGTATTCATTTCATTTAAATAATATAAATTAACAAACTTTTCTGTAATTAAATTATAATTATTTGAAGCAATTTCATGTCTAAATGTATGAAAAACAAGGATTTTCAAGTGCTTCATATTAGACGATCTTTTAAACTAAATGCTCCAATTTGGTGCAAATTACAAACCTACTTTTTGGTGTCAGTACTTATCATACCAATACCCAACTTTACCCGGGTGATTCTTTTTGATATTCAAAAAAGTTGAAAATCAACCTACCCTAATGATCATATCATTCAAAAATTTTAATGCTTGCTAAACAAAGCTTCTCTCCTTTAACCACCATAGAGAAACTTTCTCACCTTCCATCAGAATGGATGGCGTTAGTCTCCTAGAAAGCAACACACTGCGCCTCCTCGTCCTCACTCTCTCAACCGATCTGAAGTGGATCTGAACGCTGAATCGGAGAGCAGAGTTCCAATTCTAGTTGGATTCGTTAAATTCACATACGCGAAAAATACCATTAGGAAAGGCGTGAATCCGTCTCTTCTTCCTCGAGCTGTGAGTTAAATAGCAGGAAACATTGGGTTCTGCAACCTTGGTTGGCAATCAATCTACCACAGAAAGTGATGGCAACCTACTGCGGGAAAATCGTTTGCCCATTCAGTCATGTCTCTTTCGAGACATGGTCGCCCAAGCGTGTCTCACGTATGACACTTAACTAATTGACTAGACTAGCATCAACGTCCTATCATTTTACTGTTTAACTAACTATATTCAACCCACACTTCTACTTTAACAGTTACTTTGCTCACACTTCCAACCCGTGGAATTCCCTTCTGATTTCTTGCTTCCCCGATAATTACAATCTTCAAAAAATTGAAATGCAACATCAATCACTATCTGTCCTCTTGAAACTTATTCGTTTTTGTCCTTTCCTCACAACTCACATTATGATTCTTCTCATACTATTTCACTTTCATTCTGTGTAACACCTCTGCGTCTTAGTGACATTATCCCCTTGTTTGGGGTGCAATGAAAATGAATTAGGTTATTACCAAAAAAAAAGAATGCGCTGTGGCATCGGATTCGAGTTCTCCAGAATTGGTAAATGGAACAGTTTGGAGACATCTGGCGAAAAGTTTAGTCTTCACATTCCCCTAAAATTAGGCTAAATCAAAATTGACGGGACGTCGTTTGAAATATTTTATTGTGGCCTTCTGCCAGATCATGCTACGTTTGGTAAATCTTTATACTGAATAAAAATAATGTCTCAGATAATTCGCTAATCTGAATTATGTCAAAGGTCATCGCGTTTTGCGCCAAATTTAGCGACACTATAGTAGATATCCGTTTATTGCGAGAGTTTTCTAACTGGATCTACTTCCATAGCCTTTTCCGTGTTTTGCATCTGACCACAAGATAGTGTTTACCTCCCCTTAGATGCGCTGCCTTGGTAGACACGAGTATTCAGTTTTTTACTATTCTCCGACTTGGAACTAGACTTAATTGCCAAAGACTATTTTAGACGGATGGCACGGAAGTATTTTATATATTATACCATAGCCGTTTCTGTGTTTTGCATATAACCACAAGATAGCAGAGATCTAAAATCAGTGTTTACCTCCCCTTAGATGCGCTGAGATAAAAATAGCACCTTGTTTGATCAAAATTCAGTCTTCATGGACCTCATCTCGGCTGAACTGACAAGACCCAAAGAAATGAAGGACATTACCTTTGGAGATGGCTTGTCTGTAGAAGTTGTCTGAAAGTTGTCAGTGTTGACTGTCGACCGCTTTTGGGGATCTTCTCTGGGTTTTCTAACTGCATCTACTTCCATAGCCTTTTCCGTGTAACAAAGATCTAAAATAAGTGTTTGCCTTCCCTTAGATGCGCTGCCTTGGTAGGTCATCGAGCTACAGCAACCTGAAGAAGCTTCTTATGAGACGCGAGTATTCAGTTTTTTACTATTCTTCGACTTGGAACTGGACTTGGTTGCCAAAGGTTATTTCAGACGTATGCCACAGAAGTTTGGTTGGTTATTTTGTTTTTATAGCATATCAACCTCGGCGGGTCATTTATTGCCAACTAAATTTTATTTATTTATTGCTGGTAATACCTTTTTCTTTTCAACAATTTATTGTTGTTTTTAAATAAGTTTTATGTCTAGTAATACTTTTTTCTTTTCGAGAATCAAGATTCATTGGGATTTGTATTTAAGGGCAGGGTCCCCAAGTCCTACCCTTATTATTTAGCCCATAACTGGAGGGAAGTGTTGGATTAATACCTTTCCCAAGGGTACCAGTGCTAAAGTGAATGCAGGGTATTCAACTGGAATTCGAACTCGGCTCACCGATTTCTCTTTCCGAGCCGATATCCACTGCACCACAACGCACATCCGTCACTATACGCTTACAGCACCTCGTATTCCTAAGCGGTCACCCATCTAAGTACTGACCAGGCTCAACGTTGATTAACTTCGGTGATCGAGCGAGAACCGACGTATTCAACGTGATATGGCCGTAAGCCCGCCACAGAAGTATTTTCTAGACTGTAAGAGCTTGTTCTCACGATCACCCTCAGCTATGAAAACCTGACGAGCATATATAATGTACCTATAAGCATTATGTGTTTTTCTTTTGTTTAATATTGTTAGATTTTAAAGAAATGTATTATGTTTTTTTATTCTTTCGTTTTTTCGATCTTTAGCTACAAACATCGGTGCATCGGAAGAAATATTTCTAAAATATTACATTGAAATCATTTTGTGAAATTTTGCCATTGAAGGCGAGCAGACATTTTTGTTACAAGCCGTCTCTTTTTTCTCTTTCCGTATATATATAAAAAATCACACACACACACACACACACACACACACACACACACACACACACACACACACACACACACACATATATATATATATATTTTTTTTTAATCATATCACCACGAGCAAGGCGGTAACGCCACTGATGTGCAGGGGGCTACATAGGTGTAAAAAGATTGGAAAAGAGAAAACCAGAAACCGCATCCTAAACAGGAAACAAGGGATGAGCCTCTTCACCTGTTCAATAGACGAGGGTGAAGTGTGAACCGGACGATAGTTTAGTCTATCTACTCCAATTAAAAAAAAAAAAGTGAGAAGAGAAAACCGGAAACCGCATCCTAAACAGGAAACAAGGGATGAGCCTCTTCACCTGTTCAATAGACGTGGGTGGATATATATATATATTTATTATAAATTATATTTTAGAACCTGTACATAAGGGTAAAGAAAAAAGAAAAATGTACTTTACACACCGCCTGATGAGACATTGAAGTTTCAATGTCGAAAAAATCGTACCTTTGTAGCGGATATATATAGAATGATTATGTACATGTTCTAAAATATAATTTATAATAAATATTCACAGATCTATATATTATATATCGAGCATTGTTTTAAATTAATGTTTTGGACGTTGTAAGAATTCTTTCTTCGTTCTGTATTCACTCGGATATATATATATATATATATGAAATGATTGTAATCTGTAATGTCTGTTCGTAAAGCCTGGTGCAAGAGTTCCTTTTGTTGTCGCAATATTTTTATTTCATTTTGGTTTATTTAGAAATATTTCATATATTGAAATTCACCAATGCGGCAGTGGTTATTTTCCGAGGGTTGAGAGGGTGAGGGAGAAAATGGCATCGACTGCTGATGCTTCTTAAAAGCGATCTTTTAGTTTCCGAGAAAGTAGAACGTGGCTTGTGCTGTTTCAAGAAATGCGATTGACAATGGCGTAGCTACATTTCTTCACTACCTGACCACTTTTGGCAAACGAATTTCATTTTAAGTAAGAAAATAAAAAAAAATATATATATATTTACCCAAATTCTGACCTCCCATTATATATATATATATATATATATATATATATATATATATATATATATATATATGAGTGTGCGATGGGTAAATTGTCGCTATTTAATATTATTACTTTACTGTACAGTATAGTAGGGTCAGTTGGACATCGTCGGTGAGAAAAAGAGCACCATGACGCAATTCACACTGCCAGAAACTTGGAAACAACAGGCTGTACTGCTTGGCATTCGCACTAAAAGCTCCAATACGAATTTCTCATAGTGTTTTGGTATAATTTTGAGAAGAGTGCAGAAGATTCGGAAAAAGCTGGATGAGTCTAATGATGATTACGAAGGCGCGGCCGCTCAGAAAAATCCCTTTGAACATTGTTTAAAAAAAGATTCCCGAATCTTTTGGTTAGGATCTCAGAATCAAGGTGGAGGCCTACATCAAGTGCTTTGAGGAGGTAGTGTTGTCTTGTGTCGAGAGGATGATTGCTGGAAGATCCTATATTTGGTAACAGGATTGTGCACCATGTCACACAAGCAGGAGCATCCAGTCATGACTCTCAGACAATATGTTTGTCTCCCGACTTTTCAGGTTTTGAGTTTTAAGATAAAATGGTGTACGGTTTTAATACAATTCAACCAAGTCGTACTTTCGAATTCTACACTGTCCATCGGAACAACTCAGGAATCTTTCCGAGGTAAATTTTCTCGTTTTTGTCATCTCTGTTCACGCCATCTTTATTTTCTCACTCGATGCTTGAAAAGATGAAAATAAAATACAAAACGGAAAATGGATCATTGTTTGCGGCGAAGGTTTTTCGTAACCTAACGGTAAAACGCACTGGTTCTCAAACGGAGGTTTCTCCTACAAAAAGGAATGTAGATTCGGTCTCCACCGGTAGAACACATTTACTTTGTTATGATTTCTCCAATGTACAGGACGTTGTACTCAGTCAGTTAAGTGCCATCCGTGATACACGCTTTGGGTGATCATGTCTGGAAAGAGACATGACTGACTGGGCAAAAGATTATCCCGCAGTAGGTTGCCATTGCTTTATGCAGTAGGCTGTCCTGTTATTTGACTCATAGTTAGTGGAGGAAGAGATGCATTATATTAAGTAATAATTTGTGGAGGATCACTTTATTACTTCATAACAATATAATACTGATCCCCCACTTTATGCGCAGTATGAGCAGTAATCATGTTTTCAACTATTATATTCAGTCAGTCAGTTAAGTGCCATACGTGATACACGCTTGGGCGATCATGTCTCGAAAGAGACATGACTGACTGGGCAGAAGATTATCCCGCAGTAGGTTGCCATTGCTTCCTGCGGTAGATTGTTGCCAGCCAAGGCTATAGAACCCAGTCTCTCCTGTTATTTAACCTATAACTGGAAGGAATAGATGGATTAATACCTTTCCCAATGGTATTTTTGCGTAAGTGAATGCAAGAAATTCACTTGGAATTGGTACCCGGCTCCTCGATTTGTCGTTCCGCGTCGATATCTAGTACACCGCAACACACATCCTGACCCACTATTTAATAAATGAAAATCACGGGTCTGTTTCAAATACTAAGTATTTGCTATAATAGCATTTGAAGTACGAATTATAATTATTCTGGTAGAATTCCGTCTCTAATACATGTTTCACTAAAAACGACCTACAAGATTCTTTTTATTTTGATTCTCTTGTGTGTAAACAAGAAATTTTCTTTTTAGCGGGGGAGGATTTAATGTGTGTAGTAATTGTTCACAAGGTTTGTTTCTTTCAAGCGCTTTTCAGCTGAAGTATTAACCACTTTCAAGTATTTTTGTGCATTTGTAAATGACGTGTAAGTCCTATAGCGACAATCAATGATTTCACATCATTTACAATAACAAATATCTGGTCGGGGACTCCTGCTATCCACCTAGGGATCCTTGACAAAATCCAATAAAGAATCTGTAATGTGATCGATCCCGACTTGGCAGCTCGGATACAGTCACTTTCTCACCGCGCAATGCGGCTTCCCCGTGCCTTTTCTACAAATTATTTCACGGCTTCTGCTCAGATGAACTTAGCTCACTGGTACCCCCTATATATGAATTTACTCAAGCCATAAGATTAGCAACTAGATCCTACACTTTTACTGTGAAACCAATAAAATGTAAATGCAAATTCTACTCAATCAGCTTCTTTTCTCGCACTCCCCACCTGTAGAATTCCCTTCTATTTACTTGCTTTCCCGACAGCTATAATCTTCAAGAACTCAAATGTAAAGTCAGTAGTCATCTCCTCACTAACCTGCATCCTCTCTCTCATGCTCCTTTCTTCGTTCACTCTCATCAGTATTTCCATCCTTCTCTTACCCTCTTCCTGAAACCCCCAGTAACCTGTAACTCTTTCTCATAACTTTCCTCCTATGTAACCCCTTGCAAAACAGTGGCAGTAAAATGCCTTGTTTGGGGAAACACGATTAAAAAAACCCAGATATCTTTAAAAATATTGAATAGTTTAACCGAATAACTCGAAACCAACTATACTTTGGAAGATTTCATGTTCCAAATATATATTAAATCTCGGATTGTTTAATCACTATTAGATAATGAAATCTGTGTTTTAAAAACACCTCACATATTGAAAAAGTAAAAAAAATCGAAAAAAACCTTAAAAAACGTATTTAAAAAGAAATCCATTATATTTGTATTGCTTCCAATTCTCTAAGAATAACTGCAAAAACCTTCCCCTCCCCAAATTTATGGACAAAACCAGACAAATGCATGCTGCTTTTTTCTTAACCAATAAGATTAGCCCACTTATCGGTCACATCCGACTTTGTTTTGTTTTCTTTTTTTTTGTCTTGAAGCCAGAACGCTGCGATCATTTGTCTGTGTCCTCTTTTGTGTGTTAACACCGTTCTTTGTTCGTGAACTTTTTGCCCTATTTTTCTGCATGTCCCCCTAGATTTAAGAAATGTCATAAAATAAGAATAATAAACTATCCTAAACAAAATTTACTTTTAAACATACGTAAGGAATTTATGAACAAATGCCGTCATAAATCCAAATTTTTAAATTTTAAATTTTAAATTGTAAGCCCTACTAAATGTAATTCCAAACTAATTTCCTTTCCCCTTATCCTTAACTACTATTGTATTAATTACAACAACTATATTGATCAACCTCTTTTATTCCATACCTTTTCTGATCCTATATATATATATATATTATAGTCATCCGCAGACAGATCTGTTTCGCTGTATTACAGCTCATCAGTACGGCTTAGACTCCGGTCGCTTCCGAACTCAGGATTGAAACCCGACCGAATTGGCGTCAGTCGGCGATTCTACCTCTGAGCTGTGGGCGCTCGGTAGAAGGAGGCAGATTTTAAGCGTATGATGAATCATACACCAGTAGTTAGAGTGCTCTAAATCATTACTGAATGAGCGATGCATAGATGCTAAAGTAGCTACTGTTTTTTTCAAAATCTACCATTCATGAGTGCTCAATCAAGGTGTAAGAGTATAAATAGTCATCCGCAGAAAGATCTGTTTCGCTGTATCACCGCTCATCACTACGGTTAGACATCCGATTGCTTTGACCAATGAATAAGCACTATATATATATATATATATATATATATATATATATATATATATATATAGTCTTTATCCATATCGTTCAGCAATGAATTAGAACACTCTCAGCTATTGGGCGTGTCTAATGATAATATACACGCAAAAAGTCTGCCTCCTTCTACCGAGCGCCCGTAGCTCAGGGGTAGAATCGCCGACTGATGCCGATTCGGTCGGATTTCAATCCTGGGTAAAAATTAATCGGCTGTCTAACCGTACTGATGAGCTGTGATACAGCGAAACCGATCTGTCTGCGGACGACTATATATATACATTTTTTTCTTTATATATATATATTCTTTATATATATATATTCTTTATATATATATATATATATATATATATATATATATATGTCTACTCACAAATACATTTATGCGAACATATATCTATATAGCAGGCTCAAACAAAGTGTCCAATGGACTAAGTATCTAGCAAAGTGTCAAGAAAGACTTTAATTTGTCTACACTTTCTTTTTATATCAAAACGCTTTTGTTAAACCAGCTTTTGTTTCATGTCTTTGTAAATTTGTTTTTCATTGTTTCGTGTCTATTTAAGATTTTCTGCATTTTTTTCTCTTAAAAAATCATCGCTTTTGTAAAAAAATGGAAAAAAGAAAAGTAAGTTAAAATAAGTGAAAAACATCGGTCAGTTAAAAAAGGGCTGATCGGGTTAAAAAAAGAAAGAGCCTCCAGATAAAAACACCTAATCAACAATGACTATTGAAAACATAGCCATTAAAAAGATATTGACAATCAAATAGATTCCAGGAAGTGTATGGAGGCTGAGAATAGCCCAAATCACGAAAAGGTGATACCAACTAACTTCAGTAACAACAACAGCAAAAGCAAAGACGAAACGTATTTTCCGTGTACTCGCCCTCTTACTGGAAGTTCCCACCGAAGTGCATAATCAACATGACCCCCTAGAGAGACGCACGTCTTATCAAAGAAAACGGCCCCCTGGTAGATCTTCAGGAATTACAGAAGAGTAAAAAAAGAATAGTATCATTTTTTGCCGTCGATAATCTTTCACGTAAAATGTGTCGCTTCACAAAAGATACTATTATCAAATACCTGATGTTCCAGGGGGCAAGTGATATTTCATGTAGGACGTACTGTTACCCACCCTTGCCGATTGTGAGAACACTTTCAGTCCGGATCTTATCACAAAAGATATTATTATAAGAACTGAATATGATGGTAGGAGAGTGGGGTTCCTGTGTCATTATTTCACGTTGTTCGAGGAGTGATTGTTTCCTGGCTAATGAGCAAGTATTTTAATACGGCGTGCGCTCTTGTCTTCGCAGATGTGGCGGGCAAGCCTTACGTACTGGATGTTACCATAAAGGATTAAGTCTCTTCGTCTGAATAGAGATTATGGAGCGGGTGATAGGAATGCTGTCCTTGACCCCAACGAAGATCGCATGGCGGGGGGGGGGAAGATCGGGTAATAACAACCCGGACGTGAAGCTATTTCGTGATTTTATGCACAAGTTCGATCTTGTAGATAAGTATCAAAATGAGCACCCCAGAGAGCTAATATGGACTTGGACTAATAAGGGCACTCGGCTAGGTGGTGTATTCTAGTTACCTCGAGCGAGTTCTAGTAAAGAGAGTCTATGTAGTGCTCTTAAGTTGTCCAAGTTTCGAGAAACCGGGGAGCCGAGTTCGAATTCCAGTTGAATCCATTGTATTCACTTACGCGCAAATACCCTTGGGAAAGGTATTAATCCGTCTATTCCTTCCAGTTATGGGTTAAATAACAGGACAGACTGGGTTCTATAGCCTTGGTCGGCAACCATTTCACCGCAGAAAGCAATGGCAACCTACTGCGGGATAACCTTCTGCCCAGTCAGTCATGTCTCTTTCGAGACATGATCGCCCAAGCGTGTATCACGTATGGCACTTAACTGACTGACTTTGTCTATTCCACACTTTGTTCGCTCGATACATAGTCCGTTCGACGCTGTCCGACAATTTGTCCATTCGTCATTTTGTCTTTCGACACTCTAACCTACCGCCGAATATAAATATAAATACATATTTGTACATGTATATACGTATGTGCATGTATTTATAAATCGACTAGTAGTTTAGCCCGGCGTTGCTCGGGTATAATGAAAGCCTTAAAACTAATCCATGGTCCTGGAGCTCAGACTCAGCCTAAAGAATATTTGTTTGAAGTTTGGTGAGAATCGGATAAAAATTGTGGATTTTTATAAAGGACATACAGACAGATAAACAGACACACACACAAACATCTTGCCTTATATATATATATATATATATATATATATATATATATATATAAGGCAAGATGTTTGTATATATATATATATATATATATAAGGCAAGATGTTTGTATATATATATATATATACATATATATATATATATATATATATATATTATCGATTTTCTGCACTATTGTAAGAACTGCAACCTTGAAACTTCTGAATATCGTTTCTTATGTCTTTGTCTATGAATATATCAAATTTTATTAAAATCGGACCACTCCTTCTATAACCCGATTTTATCGATTTTCGATATTTATTGGGGGTACCTCGACATAAAACCTAGCTAAGAACATTCGCAGACGCGTATAGTACAACTGTGTAAATTTTCAAGAAAATCGGTTCAGCCGTTTCGGAGTCTATAGGTAACGGAAACACACACAGACACACACACAAAGTTCCATTTATAAATAAGTTTAGATTAGGTATTTGTGACTTGACAGTATATAGCTTTATCTTTTCTTTTTTTTCCGGATCGAGGAAATCTTGGAGTTTTGTCCGCATATTTTTAAAGCTGAACGGAAAACGTGTGAAATTGCTTCAGTTTTTGCGGCCATCTCGTGACGTAAGGCAGCTTAGCGTTTGAAAGGTTTCCATCTTTCTTGCTTGCAGTCTTTCGCTTGCTCTCTTTCATTTAAGTTTTACCTCTCGAAGATGCAATCATCAATTCACACCCCCGCAGTTTTCTCTGCCTGTTGCCTGCAGTAGCGGCTGAGAGCGTAAAATTGTTGCAGATGAACGGAGGAGAAAAAGCGTATTTGGAATTAAAACTGACAAAACTCTGAAATCTCGGTTGCCAACTGTTAGTGTTGTTTCGTACAAGTTGTCTTTAATTTTGACAGAGGTTGCTAGGGCTCTTTCGTGCGTGTGTGCTAAAATATCACTATAGTCTAGAAATATGCGTCCGTATATAGTCAAAAAATTGGTTCGGGCCTATCGTCAGTCATACTTTTTAGTATTTTCGCTATCTTTTTTAATACATTTTTGGTCGAGATATTTTTTTTTTTTAGTTTTCTTGCATTTTCGAAAGTTTTGAGATTTTCTATATTCCATATATTTTCAGATTACGACGTTTTTGCAACTTTCAGCACCATTTCTTATCGGCTGATTCTTTAGCTTCTTCAAGCATTTTTTGTACCTGAAGTTTAGATGTCCTTTCTAATTTTTTTTTCCTTTACATAGAGAGGTCACCATCAAAGACACATAAATGGGGATTACAGTCTCGTAGTGGTCATGTTAACGCGTGAACACGCAAGATTGAAAAAGGAAAAAATGCGAAATGATTTCTGAAAACTACAAAGGAAGACCAGTGTAAGAGATGTATAACAAAGAGGGGGGGCGGAGAAAGAAAAAATCAGAACGAACGAATATGGAAATTAAAGATTAGAAACGTTAGCTGAAATGAGGTGGGAGAAGGAGATGCAATAAAAAGATTTTTGAACGACTTATTTTTTACGGTTTATCAAACATTTGCAGTTTATTTAGAGCAAGTAAACATTCTTTTTATGAACTTATTTTGGAGATAGTTATGTTTTTTTTCTGAAACAAGTCATACTTACTGGGGGAGAAAATGTGGATTCATATTCTTCCCAAAAGTATTTGTGCAAAAATGAATATAATGAACCCGACTGGAATTTGAACTCGACTCTCTGACTTCTAGTTTCACGCTGATATCCATGACACCGCCTGCACATCCAAGCGTACAAAATATAGTATTCTCACTTATATAGGTACTGAACAGACTCGACGTTGTTTAACTCGACGTTGTTTAACTCGACCGAAGGGGAACCGGTGTTCCAAAGTGATATGATCATGAACCTGCAGTAATAAGGAAATAAGAGACTGATATTGTATATATATATATATATATATATATATATATATATATATATATATAGTAAAGTTTTGTAATTTGCTTGAAGCATTGTGTATGATAGGTATATGGTTAGGTCTTGAACTAGATAAAAAAATAAGATGCAACTCACCCCCCCTAGACAGGAAGAAAAGAAAAAAGAAAAGAAAACTAAAGAATAAGCCCATTCGCTGATAAAACGAAGAAAAATGAAAAGAGAGAGAAAAAGACGAAGTAGGAAAAGAAGGGAAAATAAATAAAGGAATCTGTTTCTCCGGTGAAGAAAAAAAATAGAAAAGATAAAAAATAGAAAAAAATGAAAAGAAGGAACGTAAAAAAAAAAGAAAAAAAAGACACACACAAAGAAAAGAAAAGAAAAAGAAAAAGAAAAAGAAAAGAGAGACTTTTGTGAACCACAGATAAGTGCATTATATTTCTGACTTGTTTAATGCTGCCTTGTTTTGATTCTTGTTTGAAAATTACATGCAGGTTGATTTTGTATTGTTTGTCAAATATTGCGCACCTTTCTGATAGAAGAAACCTCCTTTTAACTCATCTCAAAATCCTTATTTTTTTCTGATTGTTTGTTTCACTTTTTTCATTTCATATTTTAAAATATCCTAAGACATATTTTTCTTACTATCTGTACATATATGAAATAAAATATTTATTTATTACTCTTATATTATCGTATTTGTTGCTTGTCTTCTATCATGTTTGCCCATTAAACAGTTTCGTCAGTCTCGGACGTTTCTAACCAATTGGGAAGAAAACCTGTGGAGAAATAACAGTATTTTTTTATATGTTATCGTGCCTGGAGGCTTTTAGCACGCTTTTTCCTGTTACACCACCCAAACCCCGCTCTGCCATCCACTAGCTCAAGCCCATAAATCTAGAATATAAATCTATAGAAACTAGCATGGCCACAGAATGAGGGATCAGTTTATATATTGATAATAACATAGAATTGATCCCCCATTTTATATCCACATGATAATTTCTTATAAACAGTGGGCATATATCTTCTTCTTCTATGTGCCCTCTCCTTTCAGGACGTAGACGATCATGGCCTTCCACGTCTCCCTATCCCTAGTGGCTTTTAGTACGCTTTCTCCTGTAACTTCTCTCAACCCCCGTTCTGCCATCCACTCGCTCAGGCCCTTCAAATATGTTATCCGCTGCTTTCCTCTGTCTCTTTTCTCCTCTATCTGGCTTGCTAGTATCAGGTTCTCCAAGCCCTCCTTCCTTATTGCATATCCCAGGAACTTCAATTGTCTCTTCCTGATGCTCAATATTAATTTTCTTTTTGTTTCCATTCTTTCCAAAAACCTCATCATTGCTCACATGCTCGATCCATGATATCCGCAGCATCCTTCTGTAGAACCACATTTCAGTTGCTTCAAGCTTTTTTTTATTTTTTCACTGCCATATTGAAGAACTGACATCATATAGCAATCTAGTACTCTCTTTGTTTCTAGTTAAAGTTTCCTGTGTCTTAATACGTTACTCAGTTTCTGGAATGCGTCCTTCGCCATGCCAATTTGCCTTCTGATCTCTTTGTTGCCCTTTCCATCTCCTGTTAGAACACTTCCCAGTTATTTAAATTTTTGTACCTGCTTGATTCTAGTATCCCCCACCTGTATTTGGCATTTTGGGTTGCTCTTTTTGCTGATGACGATGCATTCAGTTTTCTTGCAAGTTGTAGATACATAATAGTTATAAGAGATTGTAGATATAGATAGCGTGGAGATAGGAAACAAGACAGGCATTTTCCTGCCTTTAACGATCATCAGAACATGTGTTATTTTTATTTGTGATTACTCTGTACACTACCGTCAACCACATCATGACTATAAAGTGTAAGCAATAAAAAAACCATATAATAAAAGAAATAAACTTTATTTAATGTACCAAACAAATAAAAAAGTATTTAAGAAATAATAAAGTTAAAGATAGAAATAAATAAAATTAAATAATGAAAACAATAAATAAATCAAATAAAAAAGGCAGAACTATAAATAATAATAAAAAACATTGTCTCTTAAATAAATAGAAATAACCGGTTTTTTCTGTTACCCCGATTTTCTATAGACTTCTGACTGTCTATCTATCCAGCCCAAGCAAAGAGGAATAAGAGATTGGAGTTTGGTGATCGCTTAAGACGTGAAGGACACTCACAAGAACGGAAAAGGTTATTGAATAAAGCCACCTTCAGCCTTGAGGGGATTGGAGATGCAGCATTAAAAGCAGTGCCGTGCTTAGCAACATCGTCCCCCATAGAATGCGCCTTGCGACCCCTCTACCCGCAGAATGCAACTCGCCCAAACCCCCGAACATACTGAACCCACAATAAATGGGCCTTACGATACATGCCTTTTCAAAATCTCAAGTTGCCTGGCGCCAAGTTTGATATTTCCCGTTTATAAACTTCGTAGACAGTTAGAGTCGCTTGATTTTTTTAAACGTTTTATGACATCCTGAAAGTTTGAATATACATGTTATGTTTTTGTATGTATGTTGAAATTTTTTTCTCTCGCAAGTTCATTTTTTTTAAAATTACAAATGATTTGCGGCCTCTTCAGGGCCGGAAGGCTTCTATGAAAACTTATATATATATATATATATATATATATATATGTATAAACATGTTACGGAAATTAACGAATTTTAACGAAACTTGGTTATAAGCAACCGACAATTTGTAATTAATTATTTTGAACATTATTTTTACCGATACTCGTATTTAAGTAGATATTCTGTTTGTAATTAAACAGTATATATATATATATATATATATATATATATATATATATATAGAGAGAGAGAGAGAGAGAGAGCTAGAGCGAGTGCGAGACGGGTTGATAGATGTCTATTTCAATATACAAGTATGATAATAATTTTCCAGTTATTCCTAAAAATTACTTGGTTAATTTTTTTCGTTATAATAGATTTTCGGAGCCAAGGAATCTTGCGGCTTCCCGAGGCCTTGTGGACAACCCGCAATTGCAGGATCTGTAGGGGTCCTAATCACGGCCCTGCTCAAAAGCGACTATATGCCCATATCATATAGCGTCGTTCATATTGGCCATCGGATATTTGACTTGAACGTCTGTACTGAGCAGCCATTAATTGGTCTTCTTCTTGATGACGACGCCTCACACGTAATAATGGAGGGGGGTTCAAATCAAATGAGCTCGGAGAATACGTCTTGAGGGTGACAGGATCATGAAGTTTCTGCCTCAGTTACTTCTGTGTCAAGTGGTTTATGTGGACGGGACCAACATCATGCTGGATACGGGAAGGGTTATCTCGTCAATTCAGAGTTTGTCCAGTATTTACTGAAGACGTTGCCATGAAGCTAATTGCCTTCGCGGGATCGATAATGATGATGACGACCTGGACATGTTGGACGAACACTGACCTCCTCACGATATCAGATTGCTTAGAAATTTTCATTTCCAGTAAATTTAACCGAACAATTCTTGAGTGTGTGGCTATCAAATTTTCATTTCTAGTAAATTTAACCGAACAATTCTTGAGTGTGTGGCTGTCAAATTTTCATTTCTAGTAAATTTAACCGAACAATTCTTGAGTGTGTGGCTATCAAATTTTCATTTCTAGTAAATTTAACCGAACAATTCTTGAGTGTGTGGCTATCAAATTTTCATTTCTAGTAAATTTAACCGAACAATTCTTGAGTGTGTGGCTATCAAATTTTCATTTCTAGTAAATTTAACCGAACAATTCTTGAGTGTGTGGCTGTCAAATTTTCATTTCTAGTAAATTTAACCGAACAATTCTTGAGTGTGTGGCTATCAAATTTTCATTTCTAGTAAATTTAACCGAACAATTCTTGAGTGTGTGGCTATCAAATTTTCATTTCCAGTAAATTTAACCGAACAATTCTTGAGTGTGTGGCTATCAAATTTTCATTTCTAGTAAATTTAACCGAACAATTCTTGAGTGTGTGGCAATCAAATTTTACCAAAATATATGTCTGCATCCCGGGTTTTTTCAAATATATCCGTTTCTGAAAGATTTACTCATACATATGTTGAAAAATTAAAAGAAACTGATTAAGTTCATTATGTATTTTAAACTATTATTTAAAAATATAAAATGCTCTATTAATTAATCTTTAACTAGAATATAATATTAATCACTAAATTAAGTATTCATTATAATAGTAAAAACCCAAAAACAAACAAATAAAATAAAACAAGCAAACATTCTCTCATTTTTGTTTATTATCTATTAAGTTATGTTACTTAGCATCATCCATAATTTACCGAGGCATTTCTGCAAACTTGAGAAATATTTATGAATGTTCATAAGTTGTGAAATTCTGAAATACTAGTGACATTTTAAGTTTTGTTTATAAATACTTGTTGCAAATCTTTTAAATTTGCCTTGATAAAGTCCATCGGAGGATGAGTCGCGACGGCTAAGATAAATTTTTCTTTGGATTTAGTAACACGCACACGCACACACACACGCACACACACACACACACACACACACACACACACACACACACACACACACACACAATAATACATAATTGTGTATTGAGGGCGCAATCCATCATTTCTATGGGTCTATAGTGGGTTATCCCTCATAGTAAAGTGTATTTGTGTGTTGAAACAGATTAACTGAATTTGGCCTCGTTAGTAGATAGCCCACTATAAGGGGGTATATACAAGAAAATCAAATTGAGTATAGAAACATCATTTATATATGCACAGATATCCATTAAGGTTTTTTTTACAAATAAAGTAATGTCTTTAGGATGGGTTCAAATGACGTTAAAATGTTCATAGCAGTAAATGCCGAAAAGAGAGTTTGTGGATATGTATGTGGAAGCGTTTGTCAGTTAGGAATGTCTTTGATGTCTCCGCTCCGTTGGTCGGGTATATAGCTCAAGGGACAGCGAAGAAGAAGGTGAGAGGGAAAAGCAAGGCGAGTATGGTGTGATCGTTTGACGAGGTCAAGAGACGAGCTAATTATGTTCGTACTTTCCCAACTGGCGATGCGTCCTGTGTCGGCATTTTATTTCGTCTTTGTGGGTCTCAGCAGGTCATTTGGGAATTCACACCCGTATTTAATTCTGGGCTTCCCATTGGACGATAATAAAATTCGCGTACGCTCGCGAAAAGGAATTTGATATTTATTAATTTTTGGTTTTCTGCCGGAACATATGCGTGGAGCCGGGTGCGCAAAGACCAGTTTTGGTCATTTGCTTTCTGGACCTCCGAGGGCAAACATCCAGTCCCTCGCCTTTGCTCGGTATCACCACAAGTCTCTTTCAAAACGACTGACAAAGTAACTTTGCCAAACTAAATTTGGTAAAGTTTTTAATTCAGTTTTCATGTGTTCTTATAATTTCCTTCTTTACTGGTTAAAGGTGGTTTTATTTTTACTTTAAACTGAATGTATGGATTTTTAACGATATTTATTCATTCACGATATCAGCTATGAAATCATCCTTGGGCAGTCAAGCTAATCTCTTTTGTGTCGCTGATGTTTTGGGATTAGGTCCCTCGGTTTTGCGTACTGAAATTATCTAGATTTCTGAAGCTGCCATCCTTTCGGCCTTGTGCCACACCTAAGCTACTCATAGAATATCATCTTATTAAGTTCAGTTAGAATATTTAATGTTCTTATTTTTCCTTTTTTAATTTCTTTGTCGACTTTCGACCGATGTCTTCGGCTTTTCGCTTTTTTTAATTAAAAAATCTCATTAAGTTCCTCATATAAACATCTGTTGGTATCAATAAAATACAAAGAAATGTACTTAAATTTTCCTTGTATTCTTAACTCATACTTTTATTACCAATTGTTCGCCCGATACTATCGCGACTACGGCTCTCATGTTACACATGATGCATTTGTTCTCACATAGTGACGTCATCGATCTTATCTAATGATTTCTGACGTCATTGCTTTGTAAGTAAAGGTAGTTCCTTGTAATACGATAAGGAAGAAAAAAAGAAAGAGAAAAAGAGGGAAAACAAGAAAGAGAAAGAAACGAAAAAGAGATTCATTGATTCGCTTTCTTCGTCTTATCACTCCTTATATGGAAAAGAGAAGGCAGGAGAAAACGAAAGAGATAAAAGAAGAGAAAAGATAAGAAATAAGGAAAAAAAGAAGAAGAAGAAAACAAAGAAATAGGAAAAGAAAGAAAATAAAAAGAAGAAAGGGAGAAAAAAGAAAAAAGCATAGGAAATGACGAATAAAAAGACGAAATTGTAGAATCACTTCTACACGCATGTACATACTCATATACATATCGCCATTCACGCACGTACACACACATGCACGTACATACTCTTACTTTAGTACCGCACGTGAAACCTTTTTTTCCCGCGCTTTATTCAGAAATATATAAGCTGATGTTCACACGTGTTTAGGCCAGTTGGATCCTGCTTTTCGGAGCTAGTTCCTTTCCAACTCACATACTGCCTTCAGCAATTAGCTACACCAAAAAAGTTTCTCTCTCTCTCTTATAAGCATCGTTCACTACATGTATAATTATTCAACTACTAATTAGTACAAACATATTTCCGTATTTCAAGAACTTTTCCATTATGAACATTGAAACATTTTCTTCAACAGTAAACAGAGAACTTTCTCCACTGTATCTTGCATGCACAAATCAATCCTGTAACTATGTTTAACACATTCTTATTATTCCTGTTACATTGTTTATGAGTTATTTTATTTATAAATGTAGTGGATTGGACAACCAGTCTACTTTAATATGATAACTCCACTTTTAAAATTTCTACCATGACGTTCGACCTACAAATGGTAACCGCGTTGTCTAGTCCACAACAAAATGAAATTAAAAGAAATACCCAGAAAAGCAAAGAAGAAAAAAAAAAAAAATAAAAAGTCGTTGCTTAAATTAATTTCTGATGATCGATTTTGCATTTCTTTTTGGTACGATTGTTGGGTCCCATTTTCTTTACCCCTACACCTTACCGTTAATCATTTCCCCTATCAAAGTTTGACCTCCTTATTAAGATTAACATTTTTTCTGCTCCAATGAACTTAGATCACTGGTGCCCCCTATGTATGAATTTACACGCGCTACTAGATTGGCTACTAGGTCCCACTCTTTTACAGTGAAATCGATAAAATGTAACCGCAACTTCTACTCTAACAGCTTCTTTTATTGCACCTCCCGACTGCGGAATTCCCTTCCATATACTTGCTTCTCTGACAGCTACAATCTTCGGGAATTTAAATGTAAGGTCAATAGACATCTCCTATCTCACTAACTCGCATCCATTCTCCGAATCTCTTTTTTCCCTCTACTTCATCCCCAATCTCGGTATTCTCATCTATCTATCACCCTCCTCTTGACATTTCCCATAAATAACCCCAATTTCTCATCACTTTCCCCTATGTAACCCCCTGCGCAACAGTGGCAGTAGAATGCCTTGCAAAAAAGGACCACCTAACGTAGAGTCTTTATTCATCCATTAAAGACTTTGATTGATTGCTTTGTTTTTTACGGCGTATCAACACTTTGTGGATCTGAAGCGTAGGGAGCTGGTTAATGTTTCTTTGATTCGGCCTTGTGTCAGACTTAACCGAACTCCCTTACAAGCTTACAAGTTTTATGCAGAGTTATAATCATCAGAATTATCAGAAGGCTTTCATCATCAGAAGGTTGGTTGTCGGCTGGTTGTCGGCTGGTTGTCGGCTGGTTGGAATATGTGGAATTGTGTGGAATAGAGTAAGAAGAATAAAATATAGATGTTGCATTTTAAAATAGAAATTTTTTAAAGGGAAAGACTAACATAAGTTGTAGGAGTTAATGTGCAATTAGAATCATTATTAAGAGATTAAGGGTAGAGTTCGTACAAAATGTTTGTAGTAGTTATTTTTGAAAGGAGAAAGAGAACTAGGACAATGTCCGAGTCGCTTGAAGTTGAGTGACATTTTAGATGTGTGTCTTCCGGCTCCCAATGACTCTCTGGCTGACTGACGTTGATGAAGTCCTTTTATTGTAATCTAGATTTTTCGCACTTACACGCGAAGTCCTTTTTGGTCTTGCAAGTCGCCCCCATTCATCAAAAATCATTTTAACACCTACTTGCGAAATCTGGTTTCTTTAAGCACATGGTCAATCCTATTTTCTATTTGGGAAAACCAGGATTTCACACATCGTTGTGAATTCTTGGAAAAGTAAAAAAGAGAGTTGATTTTAATTAATTACTTATTCGCTACAGGTCATTTAAAACTGAAACCTATTTTGGATTGTAGGAATATTCAGTAATACTTTGATTGATTCCTTTCTTTGGGGCGTATCAACACTTTATGGGTCATTTAAAACCGAAATAATTTGAGTAAATAGTGTATCAAAAATTCGTACAGAAATAACAATAATTTTTCCAGACACAAATCCTAGTCTTTATTCTATATCTGGGAGAAGGAGAAATGGATTCTTAGTAAAGACAGTTACTAAGTTAAAGTGCGAGAAAAGAAACTCTTAGCATCGAACTTATGGTTACATTTAGCTCGTTCAATTGTAAATTGATAAGATCTCGAGGGCAGTCTAGTACTGCGTTTAAATTTTAAAATTCTAGGTACCATAGCGATAAGCTCATCCAAATAAATAACATGAACGTATTTATCGAAAAGACAAAGATAAGCAACCTTAGGGCGGTGGGAAAGTGACTGAAGCCGAGGTGCCAGATCAGAACCGATAATATTGCTGATTCTTCTTTGGCTTTTATCAAAGATGTCTATGTATATAGCAGGGACACCGGGCCATATTCTAAGCATAGTTGAATGTTATAGATATGTAAAATCTTATAGATATGTAAAATCTTATAGATATGTAAAATAGATTCCGAGGATAAGAAATTGTTCTACACGACACAGTGAACCAACTTTCTTAACAGCTAACTTAGCAATGGATTCAATAGAATTTTTATTTGTCAAATGAAAATGTTATCTCGAGAAGGTGCAACGTGTCACTTCTTTGGACTTTTTATGTCTATAAAACAACCTCATTCAGTAACCTCTACATGGAGTGCCTCTTGTGCACTGTGTTAGAAAAACAATGGTATAAAAATATAGATACCTGTAAATAAATATTTAGATTCATTTTGTGATGGAATTTCGTTATTACTGTTATTGTATATGTTGTATCTTGGAAACTTAGCCACTCCTGATTGAGGCCGGAAAAAGCATCCAGGCGTTTAAGAACAAATACAAAAGAAAGCTTCCCCTTATCTCTTGGGAACATTAAACCAATGACTATATACAGATCAGGGTCAAATGTCTTGTGGGTCGACAGGAATCATTCCTCGCCATTATTAAGCGTCGGAAGATGTCATGGTTTGGCCACATCACATAGTATAACAGTTTCTGCAATCATGTCACTCCAAGCAAGGCATTCCACTGCCACTATAGGGCAGGGGGTTACACAGGGCGATAGACGAGTTAGGATGTACATAGGGGAGAGTTCGAGAGAATGGGAGGGTTAGTGTGTTCGGAGGTGTCTATTGACCTTACATTTAAACTCCTGGGGATTATAGCCGTCGGGGAAGCAAGCATGAGGAAGGGAATTCCACAGGCGGGAAGTGCGAGAAAAGAAGCTGTTGGAGTAGAAATTGCGGATACATTTAATCGGTTTCACTGTAAAAGGGTGGGACCTAGTTGCCAATCTAGTATCTCGTGCAAACTCACATCTAGGGGGCACCAGTGATTTAAGTTCATCAGAGCAGAAGCCATGAAAGTATTTATAGAAGAGGCACAGGGAAGCCACGTCACGCTGGTGAGAGAGTGACTGCAGGCAGTCAGCTAAGTCGTTATCAATCACGTTACAGATTCTTCGCTGTATTTTGTCAAGAAGCCCGAGGAGAATAGTAGTGGTACCCGACCAGATGTGGCAACAGTATTCAAAACACGAGCGGTTGGTAGATTTGTATAAGTGCAGGATAGCTTCAGGCGGAAAGAATTTCCGGGCCCTGCACAGAAAGCCAACTTTCATAGCAGCGGATTTAGCAATGGATTCGACGTAGTCATTCCACTTGAGGTCCGCTGAGAGTGTCAGGCCAAGCAGGCGTAGTGTTTTACTCTCTGAGAGGCATGCCTGTTCCATGCTAATGAGGGGGAGGTGAGGTCGTATGTGGTGGTTAATTGACAGCAGCTTCGTTTTGGAAGAATTGAATTTTACGAGCCATTTCCTACCCCAATCCACCACGGATTGGAGGTCCTTTTCAAGCTCAGCCGCGAGGTTTGCCTTATCATCAACACCAGATTTTTGATCGGGGCTAGCGTAAACTGTGGTATCGTCGGCGTACATGCCTACTTGTGATCTTATGTCATCGGGGAGATCATTCAATTAGATTAGAAAGAGCGTAGGACCTAGGATAGAGCCTTGGGGGACACCCGCATTTGTAGGGTAGTTCTGGGAGGCATGTCCGTTTAAAACCACCTTCAGTGTACGGTTGGAGAGGAATGACTGGATTAAGGCCAACAAAAGTCCAGTAATGCCGTAGCTTCGCAGTTTCCGTAGATCCTTAGACACTTTTATCCTAAACTTGGTTGTCATATATTCCAGTGTTACACCTGTTGCACCATCCGGCATTTCGATAGCTTTCTTTAAATTTTGATTTTAACCCTTTATTTAATCCAAGGGGATTGACTGTTCTTATTCACTTTGCTAACCAAGGGAAGATAACTTTTGTTTGTTAATTCTCTTATTTCGTCCTTTTTATTTTCGTCCATTCATCAGTTCTGCTCATTCTGTATTGAAACAGAATATATAGTAATTACAATAATTGGACTCGTTATCCAACGCTTATATCCAGCAGGCAATTGTTTTGAAGGATAAACAGGGTGTGCAATTTTCGAGACTTACCTCATACGAAAGACATCTGAAGAAGGCCTGAGAGTACAACGGCTGAAATATTACGAATATAACAACCAAAATTAAAAAAAAACAGTTCGAATAAATCAGTGTATGAAGTGATAATTAATCAACGTCATATTGTGTTAGAATTAAGATAGTACCCCTACACACTCCGCCAGCGGCCGCTCCGATTCGGCACATTCCGTCAGATTCCGTCAAGAACCCGAAAGAACATTGCTGCTTTAGAAGTACATTTCAACGTTAACGAAACTTAGATTAAACATTTCATTTAACGATTGGAAGCTATGATGCTTTTGGCGAACTTTCTCTCTCCGTTACAACCAGCATTTTAAACAACTGTATATCATTTCCGACGATTGTATATCATTTTCGACAACTGTATTCTTGGGAAAAGACAGACATTGTTTTTTTTTTCTTTATATAAAGACATTCTACGTGGCTCTTCAGGCGTGTTCGACTTCGTTGATTTATTTTATTAATTTTGTTTTTGGTACCGTGTTTATTTTTTTCAACTCATAAGTTTACACCAGTGTCCGGACTGGTTAAAAGGGACGACTATTGAAATTGCACGACGAGACTTCTGGGATCTAATCCCAACGTGGGACAGTGGTCCGTTGTTGCAAAAGACGTCCAGTAGTCCAGCTTTTGTGGCGACATCATCGGACGGGATCGCCGCGACCGGGTGGCAGTGCCACAACTGGGATCGTCACGACCATCATCGAGAACGAGCGTCACATTAGACAGACGGCCAGCCAGTCTGAGGCGTCACATCTGGTGACGTTTCGACCAGGATCTGGCTTGAGGGCAGCAGTCCGGCCTGCGGTAGTATCACAGTACTACCAATAACAACAGAACTAATTCTGTCAAGATTATCAATAATTAAACTACAACTGAGATCGTCTTGAAACCCACCGGGAACGAACCCGGAGGGAAAAGAAGGGGAAGAAAAAAAGAAACAAACGAAATAACTGAACAAAAGGTCAAGCATTCGTGAGAAAGAAAAAAAAAACCCAAGACGAAAAACCTTAATAATAAAGAGCTCAATACGAAAGCCGAGTGCACAAAGCACCCAATGCGAAAGTAGAGCAAACAAAATCGAAAATCTAAGTGAGCCAATTTTCCCTGACGAGCTGTTAAGCGAAACCGTGGTAGGTTATTGGCTCACTTAGATTTTCGATTTTATATATATAATTGTTTAATTACTTAGTTTTTGGTCATGATAAAATTAGAACTTTTGAATATTCTTAATTTTTAAACGAGTTATTACTCGGCCTAGTTTTTTTTACCATGTGTTGTCTTCAGGCGATTTGCAATAACTGATTTTACCGTTTAACGTTTTTGTTTGTTTACTTTTTAAGAACGCTCACGTAACGGGAAATCTTTGAACGCGCAATTTTGAAAATAACAAGAGATTTTAACTTTTTCATATATGGTTGTATGAACCTAATAGGTATTTTTTAGTATGGTTAGACTTAGTCATAATTTCTGTTCTTTCATTCAATAGTTCATTTTTGTTTGGGAATAGCATAATCGATAAATTTTCTTCCTGGCAAAGTCTACACATTTTGCCACATTTGTATGGCTTGACTGTTTGCACTATACTCCACATTATGTCAGGGTCTTTTCCATATTTTAATTTCAATTTCCACACGTTGCTAGCCAATTTTGTACAATTTCTTAAGTTATTTATTTTAAATATAGACTTGTAATTGAACCACCTGGTCGTAAAGACATCTTTGGTTGATCCCAAATATATTTGTTTTGACCATTTAAATCATGTACTTTTGCTTTGTGAATGACTTCTTTTGTATTACAAAGTCCATGAAGTGGGCATTTATTTTTGTCCCTGCTGTTGCATTCTTTATTAGTGATATTGTTTTGTACAATACTATTTAAATTTCAGGCGTTTTGTTTCTTTATGAAATTTTCTAAATTACTAGTACAGCTATAATTTATCTTGATTATATTCCTATTGAAAATTTTGTTTAGTTCTGAGTTTTTGGGAAAGTGTTTATCGATCAGTTTAAGTGTTATTCGATCAGTTTTTAAAAAAATAACTCGTTTACAAATGAAGAATCTCTCTCTCTCTCTCTCTCTTTATATATATATATATATATATATATATATATATATATATATATATATATATATATATTAACTATAGCAACAACAATACCAATAATAACCGAACTAACTCTGCCGAAATTATATATATATAGTTATATACAACCAGTTATTGGCCAGAATTAAATTAGACCATTACGCAGTAGATGTAAAAAGTGCTCAATACTTATTTAATGTAGGCCAGACCTTGCAACAATGGTGATGTCTGCAGATTGTGTTAAAAAGAGAGGTTAGCCATAGTATCATTCCCAAGTTTAGAACCGTTGCTAAATAAAAGGTCCGAAATAACGTGTAGATGTAAACACATTAGAAAATATATTTTCAGATCATACAATCCCCGATGAAAATGTTTAAAATTATTGACCAGCTTTTCGCTTATTTTAAACTTACATTTATACGTTCTGAAAATTCCTGTTATGCGCCCTAAAAAACGTTGGAAAATCAGTTAATATAAAATGCCTGAAGATACTAAAACGTTGAAATCAAGATAGCGCAATCGGCTGAATGAGCCTTGTGGCGCAATGGATATCGGCTACGAAAGAGAGATCGAAGCAGCCGAGTTCAAATTCCGGTTGAATTCATAGCATTCACTTACTCGGAAATACCCTTGCGAAAGCTATTGATCCGTCGGTTCTTCTAGTTATAGCTTGAATAATATAACAGACTGGATTCTATAGTATACTGCAAAAATTAATGGCAACCCACTGCGGTGAAATTTTCTGCTCAGTAAGTCATGTCTCTTTCAATACATTAATCGCCCAAGCGTGTATCACGTATGACACTTAAATGATATATATATATATATATATATATATATATATATATATATATATATATATATATTAAGTAAGTAATTTATCGAGTTTTATTCAACCTCAACAGAATACAGAAAGCACTGGACGGCCGTTTCGTTCTATATTTGGGGCTCATCAGCTGTGCGAATCCACTACCAGGAATTGAAACCCAGACCGTTGTGTTATTAAGCATTTCAAATCCTCCTACAATTTTTCATCTGTATATCGTTGCTTGAACCGGCTTCTAATGCTCTAGTGTGAACGGCCTAGTAATAGTAGACGTGGCTCTGGGAGGCACAGTCCTATGGTTAAAAGGAGCTCAGCAGAGTTCCGCCACGGAATACGTGAATGAGCGGCGCTATATCGAGTTTAATTCGTTACCTCTTCGTCACCGGGTCCTGTGATACAGTTTTGTATGATATTTGCTTAAAACGCAACTGTCTGGGTTTCAATTCCTGGTAGTGGATGCGCACTGCTGATGAGTTCCAAATATAGGACGAAACGGCCGTCCAGTGCCTTTTGCATTCTGCTGAGGTTGAATAAAACTCGATGAATTACCTAATGTTTCAAATCCTCCTACAATTTCTCACACATATATATATATATATATATATATATATATATATATATATATATATATATATATATAATTTGGAAACGAGTTATTTCGCGACCTAGGTGTCTTCAGGTGATTTATAATAATAGCTCAGAGGTATTCGGTCGGGTTTCAATCCTGGGTTAAAAGCAATCAGAGTCTATCCGTACTGATGAGCTGTGATACAGCGAAACAGATATGTCTGCGGATGACTATATATATATAATGTTACAATAAACCTGACTATATTTCTGAGATGAGATACTCTAACTCTTTACATTGTTCGAGGAGTTTGGAGTTCAATACCTGGCCACAGCAGATATGAACATAAACTGCAACTGAGATACCCGGAAGAAGCATTGGTACGTGGAACTAGAACAATCTACCCCGGTCAACGAAATAAATGGAATCTGTTCGAAATTTAAAAGTAGAAGAAGGCTGGACCTTACAACGGCCGAAATTTTGTACAATTAACATGAGGACATTAGCTCGCATAATGTAAATAGATCAAGATGAAGTTTAAGTTTAAAAGTTTATCTATATTTATGGGCAAATGTGTTCAATATCAGAGATAGAGTGTGTGTAAATATAAAAGTGAATACTAAGATTAACGCTGAGTTGCGACAGTCTGTTCCACGCTTGAGTGACATGAAGATTGTTTTCAAACATGAAACAAATTGTCACCATTTGGTATTAACCTCAGAGTCTATCTATCTATCTATCTATCTATCTATCTATCTATCTATGGAGTTGAATATATGGATCGGAATCCTATAATATCAATTGAATAAGTAAAGAACATTAGGAAAAAGAGTGTCTTTAATTGTAACATGTTTCATTTATAACAAGCTTCTTCAGAGACTTATTAAAGACTAATGATTTAAAAATCCGAAAGACATAATTTCACATATGATTTCTCTCAACGCATACATTCATAACTGATTTCTCTTATTTTATTTAGAAAGACGCGTTGGCACAAACAGTTAAACAGACACAGGTTTTTCTTCTACGTGTAATATTCATCCATTGCTTTATCACACGTGACTCGTATCTGACCAATGAAACTATACCTCAAGCAACATACTGTCTCTTGGATATTTAAATCATTCGTCTTTAATAAATATCTGAAGAAGTTTGTTATGAGTGAAGCATGTTAGTTTAAAGACATTTTCTTACTTGTCCTTTACTTATTCTCTCTCTCTCTCTCTCTCTCTCTCTCTATATATATATATATATATATATATATATATATATACTTCTCGGAGACTTTTTTTATAATCATATCGTCCCAAGCAAGGCATTTTACTGCCACTGTTCTGCAGGGGGTTACATAGGAGGAATGTTATGAGAAAGAGTGGCAGGTTATAGGGGGTGTCAGGAAGGGGGTAATAGAAGGATGAGAATACTGATGAGAGTGGAGTCGACTGAGAAAGGAGCATGAGAGAGAGGATGCAGGTTAGTGAAATAGGAGATGACTATTGACTTTACATTTAAATTCTTGAAGATTGTAGCTGCCGGGAAAGCAAGTAAATGGAAGGGAATTCCACAGGCGGGAAATGCGAGAAAAGAATCTGGTGAAATAGAATTTGCGTTTACAATTTATTGGTTTCAAAGTAAAAGGCTGGGACCTAGTTGCTGATCTTGTGGCTCGAGTAAATTCATATATAGGGGGCACCAGTGAGCTAAGTTCATCGGAGCAGAAGCCGTGGAAGTATTTGTAGAAGAGACACAGGGAAGCCACATTGCGCCGGTGAGAAAGTGACTGTTTCTGAGATGCCCAGTCGAGATCGATTACATTACAGATTCTCCATTGGATTTTGTCAAAGACACCTAGGTGGATAGCAGGAGCACCCGACCAGATATGGCAGCAGTATTCAATGCATGGGCGGATGGTAGATTTATATATGTGCAGGATTGTTTCAGATGGAAAAAATTCCTGGCCCTACACAGAGAACCGACATTCTTAGCAGCGGATTTAGCTACAGATTCGATATGGTCATTCCACTTGAGGTCTGTTGTGAGAGTTAATCCGAGGAGGCGCAGTATTGTGCTTAGACCACAAACCATTGTCATATTTAATCTTTAGAAAGACTTCATCAAGGGTGTCTAAGGAAAATCTTGAGCATTAAGTGGCTCTTCATTACAGGTAACAACATTCCTTAGCAGCGGGCCATTATATTTAATATCGAAAAGTTCCTCATCTGTAACCAAAGACAGGACAGCTTACTAAAATGGGGAAATAACAGCTTATTGAAGCAGTTCTTTAATGAGAGCCATCATGTGATATATATACGAAACACAAGCACCCCCTTTACCCGTGAAAAAAGGTTTCACAATCTGGCTAAAATAATCTTCAAGCACTTGGTATTCATGCTGAAGGATGGAAAACGTTGATAGAAAATCAATGCGTGCTGATAAATTAACTTATCAAGTAACTTTTCCGAAAAAGATATGATCTGGATTACAAATATTCTTCAATTTGATTTTGTGGCAGAGTCTGTTCATCGAAAATCAGACTTCCTAATTAACTATAATCTCATATTATTAGGCATGCTATATTAACAACTGTCCACAATGACTTATGACAGGGAATTTATGTCAATTTTGTGACAAAGTATGTGGGTCAGTAGCTGGCCTAAAGAGTCAGATAAGTATACATAAGGACCAGATAAACTTAAACACCACACAAGTTTTTTTTTTCTTCTGTAATATATACGATAATGACGTAGATCTTTCAAGTTACTTATGTGCTCATTTCTGCATAATCCAAAATTGAAAATGCCATTCTTTTGTAATCACTACATATATGTTTAGGTGTCAAGAATTCATCCAAACACGGTTAGTTAGATTCATTTGACAAGATCTATTTGCTTAACTTTTTATTGAATTTTTCATCATTTAAATAATGTTATACATTGCAATCAAAATTGTGTATGAATGTCTATAAAATGTTTATTTTTTTCTTCAAGTACCTTTGACTATCTTAGTCATTTTGAAGAAGTGAGTATTTTCTATGTGATAAACAAAATTCTTTTGGTCACATCCTGGAATGTTTTAGAGCTGGATTTGGATCAGTTTAAAATGATTTTAAATGTAATTTTTAAACCAAGGTAGACTGCACTGGCATAGTATGTATAAAATATTAATACATATTATTTTGTAAACACAGTGAATATTTTAGACTTACTATAAGGTATTTTCTCCAATGGTGAAAGATAATTTAATTAGTGTGGGAGTTTTCATTTGTATAATAGTTTGTTTTTAGAATTTTGAGTTTTATTTGCAGTGGGTGTTGTGTACGTAAGGACCGGATATACATAAACATCACAGAAGTTCTTTTTTACTGCAGCAATGTATGTAATAATGATGTAGATTTTTCAAGTTACTTATGTGCTCATTTCTCATTTCTGCTTAATCTAAAACTGAAGAAATACCATTCTTCTGTCAATATATATATATATATATATATATATATATATATATATATATATATCGCCCGGTTCACACTCCACCCATGTCTATTGAACAGGTTAAGAGGCTCATCCCTTGTTTCCTGTTTAGGATGTGGTTTCCGGCTTTCTCTTTTCCAATCTTCTCACTTTTTTCTTTTTTCTTTCAATTGGAGTAGATAGATCTATCTATCGCCCGGTTCACACTCCACCCATGTCTACTGAACAGGTTAAGAGGCTCATCACTTGTTCCCTGTTTAGGATGTGGTTTCCGGCTTTCTCTTTTCCAATCTTCTCACTTTGTTTTTTTTTCTTTCAATTGGAGTAGATAGATCTATCTATCGCCCGGTTCACACTCCACCCATGTCTATTGAACAGGTGAAGAGGCTCATCCCTTGTTCCCTGTTTAGGATGTGGTTTCCGGCTTTCTCTTTTCCAATCTTTTCACCATTACGTAGCCCCTGCACATCAGTGGCGTTACCGCCTTGCTTCGGGGTGATACGATAAAAAAAAAAATAAATGCACACACGTAGAAATGTTAAACCAATAAATAATAATAATCAAATTAATAATCATAAAACTGCATTACAAATTTACGAACTGCGTCTGCTATTCGGTGACTGTTATCGTTGCTTAGCAAAGTTTTATGTTAACACAAGATAAAATCATCTTTGATGGTGGATGTTTTTATGTTAATGTCCCTGTAACCTCTCTGAAGATGGCTCATGTGAGCCGAAAGCTTAGAACCAACTTAATAAAAAATATCCAAATGTTGGAGAATTTTTGTCTTTATTTTCACCCGAAATTAAAGCCAAAATACGATGTTTAGAACAACTCATGATTTAACATAATAGACATTCAATGTCTCTTATATTTAACAATATATATTTAGAATATATATATATATATATATATATATATATATATATATATATGTAATTATTTTTTCTTTTTACCAAATGTAATTCTGCATTTATCTCTAACAATTAAGTCGGAAAAATCAGTTTTCACGTACTTCTTCATCAAATCAACACTTCTCTTTTTCTGATGTTAACTTAAAGACTGCTCTTGAATATTCTTAAATTTCAATATATTTTTTCTTTGTTCAAACTTGCAACTTACCGACTTCAAATATTTTCTTGCTCTTCGTCCTTTTAATTTTTCTTCGAATCCTTTTTATGATATTGTTAAAGTCAGTTTTTAGTCTTGTACTAGTGACGTGAGTTCGATCCCTGATTGATGTTTCCACATTTATCCATGTACCAGATTAAAACAAAAACTAAATGCTTTTATTTCTATATAAAAGAAATAAATACCGCATTTGATTGCTTTTAAGATCGCATTTCTTGCATCACTGTTGTGGATTCCGGGTGAGGAACCGCACAAAATAATGAACAACAAAACAGATATGGAGATAGAATAATAAGTTTTATTGAACGTAATATACAAACTTGAACGCAGGTTAGTAAATCCAGGAATACTATTAGTAAGAAATAAATATACACAAGTCATGAAGTGAAGTCATTGGAAATAATATATCCGTGTATATTTTTCTAGCTGAGTGGGGCTCAGAGCTAGCCTGACTTCTGATGCGGTAGTCTCTTTGTAAGTTCGTTATCTCTCGGTAACTTACGTATCAATTCCGGTACTCTCCGATAACTGTAACGGATCTCTACGAATACTCTCTCAACTCTCTATGGCAGGGGTATATGTATACTCAGTCGAGTCTATTATCGTATACAAAAAGGAGAGATCCCACAACAATCGCCAAATCATTCAAAATATCTCACGGTTTTATGTGCCAATTTGACTTATTTTTAGGTTAACGTTTACTCTCCTGACACCGGAGAGACCCAATAAATATAACCAGTTAGTATAATTCTATAATGTTCTAATATTAATTGCAAATAGCGCGGAGTAGGTGAGAACTTACGAGCCCTCAAATGCGGTAAATGAAACAATAAAAAATTCAAAGTTTTTGTTTCACTTTTTTCCTTTATTAAGATAAAATATTTGGAAAAAATGATGCAATGAACTTAAGCCACGACATAGACTGCAGAGGATAGGCGTGGTAGTAACAGCAGCTGAGTGGTGCCTTTAAAAATCTACGTTTTCCAAAAAGAAATCTTTATCTTCCTTTTCTTTGCCTATGTGTAGGGCCCTAACCCTAACGGGAAGCGCTCCTCTCCAGTCGGTCAATAAGTAGTACTTTTATGTGTTTAGAAACGTAGGCATCTGGATTCAGACTTTGTTAATGAAAGGTTTAACTTTACTACAGCCAGAAATTTATTACTTTATTTATATTTTCTGAAATAAATATTTCATAAAATTTCAACCTGTCGTAGATTTGTTTGCAATCGGCATCGTTTGGTCGAAAAAAATCTTAGTGGCGTATATGTAAATATTCCTTTATATATTCTGAAACTTTGAAAGTCTTTTTTCTGAAATAAAGACATTTTATCCTTGATATGTTTACGTTATTAGGACGTAAGTGTAAACAGGAGGAAATCATGGGATTAAAGAGTGTACAACGACAAAGGGAGACGTATCTGAATACCATGAAATTAACATCATTACTAGCGATCGACAGCCGACATAAATGAAAAAGGAACCCGTTTCTCAGACATCATAAAAACGTAATCAATTCCTATTTTTGTGCTGTTGTTTGTGAAGGCCTTCTCTAGTGGTGTGAAAATGTTGACAGTCGTGTTTATTACTTGTTTCGTAAATTTCAAAGTGAAACCATTTCCAGTTTATTTTATTTTGATTAGATTATTCTGAGAAAAGACCGACATCAAATCAATTTCAAAATTTCAACAGACAGAATAAACATAACCATTTTAACAAATTCAAATTCAAATATTTTTTCAGAAGTGATACAATTATGGAAGCAATGTTTTAATTTCCGTTTATGAAAGGAAGAAAACTAATGACTTCAAATTGTTGGAGCAACGTGGGGGGCACACCCAGAAAACTGAAAACCTAGAAATGATGTAATTGAAAGAAAGAAGACAAAAAGACATTACGTCATGTGAGCTGTTGATATTTCATTCGTCGAGCCATGGCTCCCCGTAAATCGTTGGGGTGAAAAATAATCTCATTGGTCAAAAGCTTTGAGTCGGATAGATCCCCAAAGAGAACTGGGGATAACTATAAAAATGGAGACTCAGTGAGAAAAATAAAATTTGGAGACAGATTTTCAGGCGATAAAGACCAAATGACCCCCATACCGCCCGCCACCACGTTACACTGTTTGCTGTCTCTGCAAAGTTTGATAAAGGCCGAAAAGACGTTTTTTTATGTGTAGAATTGAGAGTCTGATTATTTTTTAAAATTAAAAGCACTGATTACTTTTAACGAAACTTCGGAAGAACTTATTTTTATATTTTTGGTGCCGTAATTATTTTATTTTAACACAAGTGTACACAAGTGCCCGGTCTTGATATAGTAAAAATACTGCTACCGGTTGTTGTTCGTTGTTGTAATAGACGTCTTGAGGACCAGCTACTGTGTCGAGATCATCACGACTAGCGGCACGAAAGCGACGTCATAATTGGTACCATTTCGACATCATCATCGCAGCAGGCTCCGTTCCCGAACCAGCGAACCAACGAGCCGGGCGGACGAGGGGCACACTTGTAAAAAGCAGGGATGAAAATGGAAATCTGGGAGAAAAAATAAATTAATCGGACATATTTGGAGTTACTGAAGAGATCTAATGACAATTGATTCTCAACGAGAACCAACGGGCACCGTTTTGGTAAAAGATAAAAAAAATAATTAATGGTGAACCATTGTCACGACTGATACAGTAACTGCATCCTTTTTCTTTGCGTCTCCTTAAATAATAATAATAATAATAATAATAATAATAACTTGAACAGATGAAACATCGCTGGCAAGACAAACCTCTGCGTGGATAATAAATCCAATGTTGACAAAGTTAATACTCATCGATGGTTACGTGCATCTGGATTAAAGTCTGAAACTGAAGGCTTTATTCTTGCAGCACAAGACCAAAGTCTTTTCACTAGAAACTTTCAGGCAAATATTATGCATAATCATATGGATCCAAAATGCAGGTTTTGTGATAAACACCAAGAAACAATAGACCACCTAATCTCAGGCTGTTCTGTGCTTGCCCCAAATGAATATAAAAATTGCCACGATAGAGTAGGGCAATATTTACATTGGGCAATGTGCAAACATTATGGAAAAGCTGTAAACAAACACTGGTATGAACATCATCCAGCACCGGTTACAGAAATAGAAGATGTAACCATTCTATGGGATTACACCATCTACACAGACAGAAAAATTGAAGCAAACAGGCCAGACATTATTGTTAAAAACCAGAAGGAGAAAACTTGTCTATTAATTGATATGTCTTGTCCAGCGGATTGTAACATAGCAATCAAGGAATTTGAAAAACTGTCAAAATATAAAGACCTAGAAATTGAAATAGAAAAAATGTGGAAATTGAAGACAAGAGTTGTGCCAGTGATAGTAGGTGCACTTGGAATGATAAAAAATGGAACAAAACAACACATTGAAAGAATCCCTGGAAACCCCAGCTTAAGAGATGTACAAAAAATTGTCTTATTAAGTACAGCCCACACACTAAGGAAAACTTTATCTATGTACTGCTAGGGGATGATAGGGAAGATAGAAAAACATGAAATGGAGTCATAACAACACGCCACTACCTGCCTTAGGTCTCCCCGCAGACTTGGTTGGTAATGAGACCAAAGCAGAAATCGAAATATGATGAAAAATGACATAATAATAATAATTAATAATAATAATTTTACTAATAAATAATAATGATAATAACAATTATTAATAATAATAATTTTACTTAAATAATAATAATAATTTTACTAATTAATGATAATAATAATAAATAATAATAATAATAATTTTACTTGAATAATAATAATAACTTGAACAGATGAAGCAACGTCGGCAAGACAAACCTCTGCATGGCCAATATCCAGAACGTGCCAATAAATCCAATGTTGATAAACTTAATACTCATCGATGGTTACGTGCATCTGGATTAAAGTCTGAGACTGAAGGCTTTATTCTTGCAGCGGAAGACCAAAGTCTTTTCACTAGAAACTTTCAGGCAAATATTATACATAATAATGTAGATCCAAAATGCAGGCTCTGTGATAAATACCAAGAAACAATAGACCATCTAATCTCAGGATGTTCTGTACTTGCCCCAAATGAATATAAAATCGTCACGATAGAGTAGGGCAATATTTACATTCGACAATGTGCAAACACTATGGAAAATCTGTAAATAAACACTGGTATGAAGATCACCCAGCACCGATTAAAGAAATAGAAGATGTCACCATTCTATGGGATTACACCATCTACACAGACAGAAAAATTGAAGCAAATAGTCCGGACATTATTGTTAAAAACCAGAAAGAAAAAACTTGCCTATTAATTCATATGGCTTGTCCAGCGGATTGTAACATAGCAACCAAAGAATTCGAAAAAATATCAAAATATAAAGACCTGGAAATTGAAATAGAAAAAATGTGGAAATTGAAAGCAAGTATTGTACCAGTGATTGTGGAATGATAATAAATGGAATAACAAAACACATTGAAAGAATCCCTGGAAATCTCAGCTTAAGAGATATTAAAAAATTGTTTTATTAAGTACAGCCTACACACTAAGGAGAACTTTGTCTATGAAACGCTAGGGATGTTAGGGGAGATAGAAAAAACATGAAATGGAGCCATAACGACACACCACGACCTGCCTTAGCAGACTTGGCAGGTAGTGCGACCATAGCAGAATTCGATTTATAATAAAAAATGACTCAATAATAATAGTTTTTTTTGTCTGAGGGGTCATACGACTTGATGGAGAGCATTTAGATTGCAATAATAGAATATTTATCTGTTATTCTCGACCTCTAAAAGGATATTACTAAATAAAGGCATGAAATTTAAATTTGGAACTTTTTAAGGAGGCTCACTCTTTCGTGCTTTTCTGGCATTAATGTACATCGGCACTGAATCTTAACAATTTTGTTAGAACAGCAACGGTTTTTATCCTCACGTTGCACTCCATTTATGTAGCCTTATGCCAGACTTTTCCTATATGTCGGTTTTCATCAGAACGTTAGCGATTGTGACTCTCTACAACTTACTCAGAAAATTGTGTCTTTTTGTTGTTGTTCTTCTTCATGTGCCGTGTCCCTTCAGGACGTAGGTTATCATGGACTTCCATTTGACTCTGTCTCTTGTCGCTTTCAATCTTTTTCTCTTGTTATCTCTCCCAAACCCCCTCCACCATCCATTCGCTCAGGCCAATCAAGTAGGTCTCGCACTGTTTTCTCTTGTTTCTCTTTCCTTCTATCCGTCCTATGAGTATTAAATTCTCGAAGCCCTCCTTCCTCATTACATGTCCCAGAAACCTCATCTGTCTCTTCCTTATATTAAGTAAGAGTTTTCTCCTCGTTTCCGTCCTCTCCAACACCTCGTTGTTAGTCACGTGCCCAGTCCATTGTATCCTCAGCATCCTTCTGTAAAACTACATTTCTGTTGCCTTAAGCCTCTCCAATCATTCTTGAGGAGATTGTCCAACATTCATGGCCATACAAAAGGACAGACATCACATAGCAATCCAGCACTCTCTTCTTTGTTTCCAATGAGATTTTCCTGTCTTTCAGTACTCTGTTTAGCTTTTGAAATGCGTCCTTTGTCATGACAATGCGTCTTTGAATCTTGACATTGCACTTTCCATCCTCTGTCAACATGCTTCCCAGGTATTTAAATTTCTTTATTTGTTTTATTTTAGTTTTTCCAACCTATAGTTGGCATTTTGGGGTCTTCTTTTTGCTGATGACCATGCATTCAGTTTTCTTGAAGTTTATGTTTAGTCCTTTCTTCTCGCTTTCTCTTGATAGCTTCTGTAAGAGGTCCTGTCTTCTCCTTTTTGTGTCTGCTATCATCACTGTGTCACCTACATATCTTACATTGTTGAGATTGTGGTCGGCAATGACGAATCCCAGCAAAGATTTTAATTCTCTCGGAATTGTTTCACTGTATAAGTTGAATTGATCCGGTGAGAAAACATATCCCTGTCTTACGCTCCATTATATTTTTGTATACTTGCTGAATTTACTTCCTATCCATACGCAAGCGGTTTGCTGCCAATATATATTCTTGATTATCTTAACATCTTTTCTGAAAATGTCGAATTTTTCAAGCACCTCTATCAAGTCTTTGTGTCGTACTTTGACAAATTTCTTTGCGGAGTCTTTAAAGCATAGATAGATTTCCTTCTGCATTTCTATTGGTCTTTCAGATAGCATTCAGAACATGAAAATCGCATTCCTTGTTCCGGTATCCACACTGTTCTTTGTCCGATCTCTGGGCCAATTCTACTGCACGATCTGTTCATCAGAATCCGGATGATGAGTTTTGTTATGTGGCTCATGAAGCTGATTGTTAGGTGGAGTTCACATTCCTTAGATAGAGCTATGGAAATTGATCTGCTTAGGTCTTCCGGCATAATTATTTTTATTAGCTACTGAATTTAAAATGTAAGGGTAAAGGGAAGAAAAAAAATAATCTCTACTAGGTAATGGCTTCAATAAAGAGGACCAATTTATATTTCAATTCTCGTTGTATGAACAGGACAGGTCTCCGCATATTAATAATAACAGACTCCAGAATATCCAAATGGAGTCTGTTCCATGCCCTGTGAAATACAGGGAAAAAGTTAGGAGAATAATTTGTCCTTCAAGCCACAGAATTTAATAAATGTCCGCCGATTGTGGAGTTTGCGAACATCCGGATGTCACCGGCTTATGTCTACACACCTTGTCTGGGACATATTGGGCGATTCTAACTTCCAAGTTCTGGATGGTTTTGCCCACATAGTTGACCACACATCGACACTCAAATTGGTAAATAACTAAATCATGACGTTTATAGACATGAGCCAGTGACATCCTGGTGTTCGGGTCATTCCTCGGTCTACTGACCTTTCTCGGTTGCGAAGGCATTTGTGTCGTTTATTAATGGAGAGTCAAGCTCGTTTTGGTCTTTGGCGCCAGCGACAAATTATCTCAGTAATCCTGAGTTTTCGGTTACCTGACGATTGATTCGGAACGGGCTATCTCTTAATGACATGGTCTGCAAATGGGGTGGGGGCAGATTTGCCCGACTGTCATCGGTGTAACCTTAGTTTAGAAAAAACGACTGAGCATGCCTTCTACCATTGTCCTTTTGGGACCGTGTCGTCGAGTTGACGACACGTATCGCACCCGAACAGCTCGTGTCCATGGGTGGTGTTTCTGACGTTGCTGGCCGTAGCACAAATGGTGATATGGGCGTCACGCATGGAGGGAATCTTGCGATATGAACGTTATTCTCATCAGCATCTGATTAAATTCTTTGAGTATCAGCTCAAGATGAAGACCAGATCTGATAGAAAGGATTTGATATCGACAGATTTCAGCAAAAGGTAGGTAACAGCAGCAAGTCTGGTTGGCGTGAATGGGGTCAGTCTGGCTTTTTTAAAAAAGTCCCTTATGGTACAACAGGGCAGTTTCTTGTGAACCCTCCCCTGGTTCATTTAGATTTCTTTTTTCTATTTAATGTGAGTGAATGCTTTCCTTGTCTGTTCCCGGCTTTCTTTTTTGTTATGATTTAAGTCGAGATTCCCAACCTCTCCAGTTTGATTTTGGTCCCACTTTTTCATCTTGACTGGGCCAGTCTTTGATTTTCTCATTCCATTATTTATGTTATCTTTTCCCTCTTGCTTACAGAATGTAACACTTGATTTCGCCGTATGGCGGAATACAGCAACCATTCTGAATTTTGTTTAGGTGGACGGGTGTTACTAACACTTGTTTATTTTAGTTTCAAGACTTTGTTATATTTTAATTTATTTTGGGCATTTCATCCCCTCTCCTTTTCAGTTTTGTAGCATTAAATTTTCAAATATATTTTTGCATTACTGCATATAAAACCCAATTTTTATGTCATGGTTATTCTTCCCTTTTTTCCGGTTTCCCTGTAAATATGCCGCGTTGTGGTTTATGGAGGATTAGGAAATGATGAATGGGTTCTTGTGGCGAATGAACAAACTGTAGTGAATGATTGGGACGTGATTCTGATTAGATAGGTTTAGCATAGTGAGTACCAACCTCATCCCAACCCTTTAACAGCCTTGTGCCACATATTTTGTATCATACCAGTATTAAATATCTTATTCTCCCGAATTTTTCTCTGTATTGCACAGGGAACGGAACAGACTCCATTTGGATATTCTGAAGTCTGTTAATATTAATATGCGGAGACCTGCCCTGTGTATACAATGAAAATTGAAATATAAATTGGCCCTCTTTGGTGAAGTCATTAACTAATGAAGGATAATTTTTCTCCCTCGCTTTATCCTTACATTTTGATTTCAGTTGAAAATGAAAATAATTTTTATTAGCCACCCGGTTTTAATATTTACCGACGATTGTTTTAATAAAGTGCCGGTCGAAAGGCGCCCAACATATTTGAAGCATTGATACTTCCGTATCTCTTTTTGTTATATATATATATATGTGTGTGTGTGTGTGTGTGTGTGTGTGTGTGTGTCTGTAAGTAGACATTAAAAAAGCCACTGTCATGTCATGATTGCGTTTAGCATGAAACAGACTGTCGCCTTCAAGTGTTGACTTCAATGTTCATTTTATATTTACATACGCTCTACCCCTAATATTGAGCACTTTAGCCCCAAAATATACCAAATCTTAAAACTATCTATCTATCTATCTATCTATCTATCTATCTATCTATCTATCTATCTATCTATCTCTTCACATACATAACTATCTATCTCAACATATTAATCCAAAATTACCATAGTGACCAGTCAGTCAATTACGTCCCATACGTGATACACGCTTTGGGTGATCATGTCTCGAAAGAGACATAACTAACTGGGCAGAAGTATATTCCGCAGTAGGTTGCCATTGCGTTCTGCGATAGACTGGTGGCCAGCTAAGGCTATAGAACCCAATTTGTCCTGTCATTTGACTCATAGCTAGAGGGGGAAGAGATATATTATATTATTAAGTAATAATTAGTGAGGGATCAGTTTATTACTTCATAATAATATAAAACGGATCCCCCACTTTATGCCCAGTACAAGCCTTAATCATGTTTCCAACTATTATATTCAGTCTGTTAGTGAAGTGATGATACATGTTTTGGGTGATCATGTCTCGAAAAAGACATGACTGACTGGGCAGAAGTATATTCCGCAGTAGGTTGCCATTACTTTCTGCTGTAGACGGGTTGTCATCCAAAGCTATAGAACCCAATCTGTCCTATTATTTAATCATTAACTATAGGGAAGAGACGGATTAATACCTTTTCCAACGGTATTTGTGCGTAAGTGAATGCAAGGAATTCAATTGGAATTCGAACTCGGCATTCCAATTTGTCGTTCCGAGTCGATATACACGGGACCACAAGACGTGTTTTATTTTCCTTTCTGGAGGTTTCTTAGCTTCTAGGCGTGCCTACAAGGTACCAGATTATCTCCTATTTCGAGAAAAAAAAAAACAAAAAAAAAAACAAAAAAAAAAACAGGGCCATAAAAAATATTCCAGTTTAACATGCGAAACGCCACCTCAAACTTGGCTCCCGTGATAAACTGGGACCTGAATGTCGTTATAGAAACGCTTTGTCTGTTACTTTCCTTTCATACTGTTTGTTTATGACGCCACCTAGCGAGTTTTAAAAGTAAACAAGGTTATGTAATCCTCCATAACATTTAATATACACTCATCTGATTTAATAGATTTATGTTTATTTCGTATGTAACCTCTCGTTCAAAATAGTTTCGAACAGTTGTCCTCATCTTTATTGTTTTTATTGTTTACGATGTTTCAGCCATTGTACGCTCTTCAGGCTCCGGCTCCGGTCGAAACGTTGTAAACAATGCAATAAAGATGAGGACAAAAGTCGGAACAATGTAAAAAATGTAAATACTACCCCATCTCAGAAGTAGAGAAAAATAGTAATTATGTATACACTTCCGGATTTTATGATTTGAGTTGCGAATTGAAAATGGTATTTACTTTTCTGTTATATTTAAATACTGTATAATTTGTTTTAAGAATTATTATCTTCATCTTTATTATTTTAGTCGCAACGTTACAGCCGATAAATTCTGAAATCTTCTTCAGTAGCAACTTCTCAAAAGGATTACATAAGCTTCAGAAGATTAACAGATTTTGTTTAGTGATTATCAATATGTGAGCCCCTCCCCCAGGCAGACTCTAGTGCTCCAATACTGGTGATACACTAGTAAGCGTTGGTAGAAGCGAGGGTTGGTTCTAGCAGTCGCAAGAGCAGAAGTCCGACCTTCCGATCAACTAGTTAGACATCTCACCATGCACACAGACAAGCAGCTAGCAAACCCACTGTTACAATGGCATGTATTGATTCTTAGACTTGCAGATGTTGTTGGTTGCTGGAAGATGTGGAGGAGAATAACTTAGTACGATGAGGATAGCAATGACTACTCTTAAGTCAGGATGCGATTGAGTTAGGAGAGTGGGGGCAGCGTGTGAACATGAGTTCACGTATGACGATAATGATGATCAGGAAGTGTAAACGAGATTCAAGAAAAAGAATGCGAGTGGGGAGCATTGAAAAAAAGATCAATACGAAAAACAGAGAGTGAAGGGAAAAGTAGCGACGAGTAAGAGAGGGAGGGAGTGGAAGGTAATGGAAGAAGATAAGCCGGGGGTGGGGGACGAACATAGTGATGGGGAGGGTGAGTGTGCACGATCGATTGTTAGTAGAGATGGTAATTTGAGCGAGAGAGAAGAACGAAGATGAGATAAATATGAACAAACCGATAGCTATCTAGCGAGGTAGATAGATATGAACAGAAGGAGACAGAAATAAACATGCTGATATATATATATATATATATATATATATATATATATATATATGTAGAGAGAGAGAGAGATTCAAATATGGAGAGAGAGAGAGAGAGACAGAGAGAGAGAGAGAGATTGATAAACCTGGTAATCAGTGCAAGCCAAGGGAAATAACCTGTGAAGGTGAAATAAAGCGTAAAGGAGAAATCTAAACATCTTACATGTTATGGCAAGAATAAAACTTAAACTAATTAAAGAGAGAGAGAGAGAGAGAGAGAGAGAGAGAGAGAGAGAGAGAGAGAGAGAGAGTGGAAGAAAAAATAAATAAAGAAAAAGCGAAAAATAAGCAGACTATAAAAGAGGCAAACAAATTAATAGAAAGAGAATTCTATCTATCTATCTATCTATCTATCTATCTATCTATCTATCTATCTACCTATCTATCTATCTATCTATCTATCTATCTCAGTCTGTTCATTATCTATCTATCTATCTATCTATCTATCTATCTATCTATCTATCTCGGTCTGTTCATTATCTGTCTGGTCCTGGGTATGACGGTAAACTGCATCCGGCAGCAAGGCCTCTGATTGGAAGGTTGTGAGGAGCATGGAACCACCTCTTAATTGTTGTTGTTCTCAGGTCCTGACTCTGTTAGGGTCCTAGCTATGGGCAAATAGTTAACCCCCTGCAAATTGGGAACAAAACATTATGAAAGTATAAAAATACGCTTTTATAGAAAAATAAACATAAAACTAGACTTTATAGAAAAATATAGATTTTTGAAGGAAAAATTATTACTATAACACATTTTTGAAGGAAAAAATTATTCTCAGTAAAATATTTACAATACAAAACTAGAAGACATTTTCAGTTTTCTAAAATAAAGAAAGAATAAAAACAAAAAAGTTTCATTAAAATCTGATTAAATCAACCTTTTTACTATAACCGAACATTATAAAATACAAATACCTTAAAATCCCATCTTTTTGGCCTTAAATAACCCAGGGAGGTTGATATGCCGTTAAACAAACCTCAAACTAGAATTATCTATCTATCTATCTATCTATCTATCTATCTATCTATCTATCTATCTATCTATCTCAGTCTGTTTCAATCTTTCTCTTTCTCTCTCTCTCTCTCTCTTTCTTTCTCTCTCTCTCTCTCTCTCTCTATATATATATATATATATATATATATATATATATATAATAAAAAGTGTGAGAAACCGTGAACGTTTTCTTTAAAATATATATTTATTGTTTGGTATTCATACAAGTTATGGAGTATTAATTTGTCATGGTTTGCGCTACACGTGTTTCGAGTCTAAAATTGACTCTCTTCAGACGAACAAATTCGTTGTTTTACGTTTGGGTTTAGAAATATATATATATATATATATATATATATATATATATATAATTTATGAAAACATGTCAAAACAAATATGAACAATCAAGTTTAGTATTGACAATATTTCTTTTAACATTACAAAAATCATGGCTAGATATCAGAAAATTTGACACATTCACAAATGCTAACACAGTTCTTGCCATACATCACACAATTACACATCTTTATAAATAAATACATAGATGTGTGTATGTATATGTACAGATGTATCTGTACAGGTGCGTATTTGTTAAATAGACGTCTGTATATGTTTCTTTACATTAATGCACTAACGTATTCATCTTTTTCCATACAGTCACACATTTATAGGTGTGTGTGTATATATATATATATATATATATATATATATATATATTAATTACTTAGTTTTTGGTCATAACAAAATTAGACCAGTTCACATTTGTAATAAAAAGTGTTCAATACACTTATTTTGTAGAACTTTTGAATATTTTATGTATGTAGACGAGTTATTACGCGACCTAGGTTTCTACCATGTGGTGTCTTCTAACTCATTATTGCAAATCGCCTGAAGACACCACATGGTAGAAACCTAAGTCGCGCAATAACTCGTTTACAAATGTAATACACGCACACACACACACACACACACACACACACACACACACACACACACATATATATATATATATATATATATATCTCCGTGTCGCAATGTATTTTAATTCATAATTATATGATTATATATATATATATATATATATATATATATATATATATATATATACAAAGAATTTACGATATATACATTTACAACTAGGTGCTCCATATATGTAGCCGTGTATCTTATAAAGCTACGTTAAATATTTTAAGGGTAATTCGGGGTAGTGTAATTTATATCGAACTATTCTAGTTGACCATTATGGGTAAATCATGATCAGTTCAATAATCCTTAAGTGTGCTTTACTTGTAGACGTGTGTCAAACTAAATGAAGGATTTATATCTGCTGTTTAGTGTCGAATCACCAGCGAAGAATACAGAGCTGCATTGAATTTGGTTGTGAAAGTCAGATTGAAGCAGCTTCTTGGTTATTCACATTTATCCAAAAGATCTCGGTGGACGTACAACTTAATTGATTTTACTAACGTACAGAGAGACTGACTGAACGTGAAAAACGGATCGAACGAAGAAATTTGGGTGAAGAAAAAAAAAAAAAACAGCTAGAAGTGGGAGGGGTGACAAGCGAGCCGTATGAAGAGAGGGGGGGACATGCATGCGGAGACGCGCATAGAGAGGAAGACGAATCCGACAGAATAAATCCATGAAGAGAGAGGGAAATGATAAAGGTAGAAAAGAAAACAGAGAGAAAAAAGATCGAGAGAGAGAGAGAGAGAGAGAGAGAGAGTCAGCAGTTGATTAGGTCAGAGGGAGAGGCAGCGTGATAGTCAGCATTAGATACATATACCTACACGGAACGAGGACTACGAAGAAGACCCGAAAGAAAAAGAGGGAGACGGAGAAGAAGAAGAAAAAAAGGGGAGAGAAGAAAAAAGAAGGCTAACAGGAAGAAAATAAGGAAAGTCTTATGAAGGGTCCGTTTGGCCGAAGGATTTTATCGAGATGTTTGAGAAAAAGGAGCGAGAAGCTGTCGTCTGTTGAAGGCGGAGAGTAAGTAAGAGGCGCGGATGAACAAAAACAGCTGAAGAAGAATCCTAATGAATTAACAAGATTAATATTCACGTAAAAAAGAATGAAGGCATTTTGGGAAATACTGTTTGTACAGCAAAAAGGGTAAAAGAATATCCCCTCATTTTTTTTTATTTTGCTTTCAAACAGACAACAGAATCCTATTTAAACGGAATGCAGTTAGGCGAACGGAGAAAGAATAATTATGAAGTAAGCTAACGTTTTTCATGTCTATAAACGCCATTTACATGTCGCTTTCTTTTTTTTATTTCTCGAAACCAACACGGAGGCATAATATTGAGGGTAATTATATAAAATTCAAATAAATACATCAATATATAAATAATAATAAAAGCAAATCATATTCGTAAACCAGCCTTTTATAAATTCTGTGTGAAACGGCATATTACCTCCCCTTCATGTTCATTGCAGACGAACAGATCTTTTTTTATTAAAATGACAAGGGAGACTGAGAACTTCTGGCTGAAAATAAATAATGAATTATTCTTTCATATATAAGAATAAACAACAAGTCATTGCTAAAAAGGAAAAATAAAGAAGATATATATATATATATATATATATATATATATATATATATATATGTTTAAGTATAAAACACTAACATAACAACAAAGAGCCTGAGATTTTGCATACACCAAAGTTTTGCATACACCAAAATTTTGCATACACCAAAATCAAAACTAAAGAAAAAACTAATTTCGATGACATTGTTTACATTCTGGAAGAAAAAAAAATCATTCTTAATTATTTTGAACGTATTTATTAAATACTTTTCAATTTCACTGTTTTTCAAGGACCCAATGTAATTTTAACGTTCCCCGCAAAAAACAAAAAACAAAAAAAAACAAAAAACAAAAACAAAAAAACAGCATCTATCGTTTGAGGGTATATTGTAGTATAAAGAAAAGGGGATGTAAAGCCTAAAACAGACTTTTGAAGAATGATTGAAAAAATACAGGAATAAAGGGACATAAAACATACAAAGTCTAAAATTTAAGAAAAAATATTAATTTTTTATTTCGGCGCGACACAAAACAAAACAAAAAAAAAAAAAATAAAGAAAACCGTAAATATATTCCTCGGGTTGATTTTGATGATAAACAAAACAAAAAAAAAAATGAACCAAAAATCGTTATTTGTAAAAAATGTCGAAAAAGCGACTGTATAGATATTGATATTTTTCCTTTTTGGTGAATATTTCGTATATATGTTTATAATATATAACCAGAATAATCATATGTCAATCTAGCCCTTCTTTTTTGACCTCTCTATGCAACGCAGTTATCTCCCCTTGTTTCTAATTCAGCCATAACCTAAAACATCGGTTGATAAGAAGAGCTCGCCTTCCCCCAAAATATATAAATGAATAAACAATCAAAAATAATAACGAAACAGCAACAGCAGCGACAAAAGAAATCAACTGAAAACTCTGACAAATGATGCCTTGGAAAAGAAAAACCGAAACCAACATTTGGGAACTGAATATCCAACATTGTTAATATCGAGGATATTGCAATGTAACTTTTGAGTTGCAATTATTTAAAAGAAATGCACAACTGTATATATATATATATGTATATATATATACACACACACATTTCGTGCTGCCTTAATAGCATAGCTGACGTGTTTTTCAATCTCCGTCTCCCTCTAAATTTTTCGTTGCTTTCATCTTCTTAGATTCAATATTTTCTTTCCTTTTTAACGAACACGAATTATAAGAACTCAGACAACTTGAATATATTGAACACATATCGCCTTTTCTAATCCGATTAGTAAAATTTACGGAGAAACCACAAGCCATTGATCTTGGCTGAAAATACAGCCATCTTAATATAATATAATATAATATAATATAATATAATATAATATAATATAATATAAAAAGCCTTAACGTAGTTACTGAATTTTATCTTTCTAGCCATCTGAATAGATACGCATAAAAAATGTTAGTTTGAAAGTAATATAAAACGTTTAATATTTGCAAATATTTATAATTGTAACCGATAAAATCCTAACATCGATTTAGTTGCTGAATGAAATAAGAAAAATATTAAATAAATATCTTCGTTAATATCTATCATCTTGAATGTTTGTAATTGCACACGAACATTGTTTCCTAGTATAAATACATAATATAATATAATATAATATATAAACCTCTTACTAATATAATTACATATACAGTTTACAATATTTAAATTATTCTACATATGTATACTATACTCGTTCTATACATATATCTTCACATATATCTACCAGTTCTTACACTAAATTAATATGTACTAATTCTTTATTTATGTGTTGTAAAAGTTTGAAATCCATTCGTAACTGGCGAAATCTGATCTAGTTTCTAACATTTCAACAACTCTTACACCTTATATCGGCTTATAAAAATACACTCAATGCTCTTAAAATTCGTATCTACCAAAGTGGTTGTTAAGACTATTAGAATTAACCTATTATTTCCACTAAAAAAATTGGTATCACATTCTACTATTCGTCAACCGTATAACTGGTCAAACATGCAATTATTTTCCACATAATTATCCACTAATATATACATGCATATACTACTCACAGATCGATGCAAAAAACTATATTGATTTACTGAATCGATAACATTAAATATATTGATATGATTAAATAAAAGAGTAATTAATCTTAGACAACACACACAGATAAGTAGAGACGCTCTTCTCAGGAATTCGTGTTCGTATATAAAAAAAGGAAAGCGAACCAAAAAGTGTAAAATATAAACAAGATTATCACAAGCGGATCCGCCCAAATCGAAAGTTCACTTCCGTTAATGAGCTCACGAACGATAACTCGTAGAATCTGCAGCCATACTATTACTGTGTATCCACCAGTTATCTCCCTTGTTATTTATTTACCTCCTTGTAACCGAAGCAAGTTGACTTAACCGAAAGTCGTGACATATTTTGGCTGAATTTGTGCTGCTTAACAAATGACAATCTCTCCATTTATTAATGATTATATGATTAAGAATCGTGTGTTTATCAATAAATACGAACGTGTCAGTATATATGGTTGGTTTAAAAATAAGAATATCAATAATAAGGGATTCGTTACTTACAGATGAACTTTGAACTCTCGCATATTCCTGGTTAGCATTATCATAAAAAAGGAATTTCTTCAGTTCAATAAAAAATAAAATTCAAAGCAAAACTGAATAGAAAAGAAAGAAGAAGAAGAAGAAGAGGAAGAAAAACAAGAAGAAAGATTAACTAAATTCAATGGTGAGCCATTAAAAAAAAAAGTAGAGAAACAAGAAAACCACGAAAGACAACAAAAATCAAGCTAAATTGGAATTCGTCAGTTATCTGCATTTTGTGAGTTTTGATTGAATCTGTTTAAATGATTGAGACATTGAGATTAATATGATCCAATGACTATTTTTCTTTACGTCAAAGGATATCACTCTTGCCTCCATTGTTATTATCTTCTTAACTGACCAAGAATATTCTTTCTTTGACGCTTTCCAATTTCTTGAAGAACTTTACGACATACTGCTTCCATCCCTGCTCTTTTGCTTTTCCTGTTTTTAAAAAAGAAAGAAAAAAAAGTAACAGAAAAAGAAATACAGGATCTTTTTCTTTTTCATCTTCTTCTTACCCATTGAGAAGATCAGTAATAGTTGATTGATTGGTTTCTCATGGCGTCATTACAGCAATCAAAAATGTTGCGAGTCTCGACGCCAACACTGAAAATGTTTCAAACTGAAAAAGAATCAATGCACCTTCATCAGAGTTATTTTTTTCTCTTTCTCCGTGAGGTTGGAACGATCATTTAGATCCAACAACTTTGACAGTAAACACTTTCAGGTATTAAAGAAGCGAGTGAATATTAATCGTGCGAGAAAATAGACGGGCAAGATAAAAAAAAGAAAGCTTATCAATCTTGTCAAACTTGAGTGAAGAAAACGTTTCAAGAGACAAGGAAAATAAGTTATTGAAATAAACCAACAAGCATTGCAATCCAAGTAGAAACAGAAATAAAATACTTAGATAAAGATATCAGCGCCTTTAAAACAAATACACGATCTCTTTCTCTCTCTCTCTCTCTCTCTCTCTCTCTCTCTCTCTCATCCTCTTTTTCTATCTCTTTCTCTATCTCTTTCTCTCTCTCTATCTCTCTCCACCGACGTACAAAACATATTTACATTCTGTCACACACTGTCGAAGTATAGCTGTACTTAACGCAGAACGGACCTCAGGCCCGACAATCAAGAAGAAACAATCCGATTGGCCCGGCTTCAGTGATGGAATTATCAATCCTATAAGATTTATTCCTGTTTCTAAACATAAAAAAGAAATTCAAACAAACAGGTGTGTGTGTGTGTGTGCGTTTTTATATATAGTTGTTCGCACGCTGGCTTACGTGCGTTTTGATAAGGCTGAATAAGCCAAACTGAGTTTCTGAACTTTACTAATAAACTTTTTCTCAAGCAAATCTCTCTATTTCTTTCTAAAAAAAAAAAAAAAAAAAAAGAAAGAAGAAAGCCCATAGCGTACAAAGAGGAGAATCTGTGTTTAAAATGAATCATATGATACTGAATTAATTTCACAGCTGTCGATGGATTAACATGTTTGTTCTGATCCAATCGTTGTAATAACGGAGATAGTTATCTCTTCTCTCGTGCAAAACATTGGCCCTCTCCGTCTGTCGATGTATCGAGCGCGCTTCTTTCCTCGCTTGCTTCTGCGTCCAACTGGAAGTCCTGTGGCAATCGTACAGAAAAGGAAACAACGAACCTAGAATAACTTTTGAAAGAATATTAATCAAGAACGAAATTCTAAGATCATTAAATAAAAAAACAAAAAAAACAAAAACAAAACAAAACAAAAAACAGTTTTTCATACAGCCATAACTATCCACACTGAGGACGTGCTATAATAACTGGAATTCATTTTTCCAGGTTGTTCGGAGTGTCACATGGGAAAAAAACCGCCATTCCATTCTGGACCGGCGAACAAAGAAAGGCCCTAAACGACGAACACGCACGTTTTTTTTTCAATCCGCCGAAGACAACCAACTCTTTGATAGGGAATTTTATTCTTATCTGGGCTGATATTTTAATAGAAGGAAAAATACATACATACATACATACATACATACATACGTACATATATATATATATATATATATATATATATATATATATATATATATAACATAAGCACATACATACAGTTGCGCTTTTATACAAACACGCAGGCATAGATAAACGCCCATACTCATTTGGAAAAGAAGAAGAATTTCACAAACACCTAAATGTTACAATCGCGCATACGTATATTTACTGATACGCTAGACGGTTGTAGTAAAACATTCCAATATATTCACCGATAGAAACGAGAATATCATTATCTTTATCAATACAAAACATTTGTTTATGCATACATGCCCATAAAATTTCTACCTTCACAAATAAGACTATTTTCGTTTGAAAGACCTTGTACCGTCACAGCATTAACGAGAGAAATTACCAGACGCAACGCTCACACACGCGAGCACGCACCGAAGCAATCTTCCCCAACAATCAACATCCTCTTTATGTACTTGTGTTACAACTGCAGATGTTAAAAAAAAAGAAGTTTCGTGGAAGAATCATCAGAATTTTGAAACTTTGAGAAACTCTTTTGACAATAAGTAAAAAAGTCACCATTACGTATCTCATTCATCAATATCTGTCTTAAAGAAATTGCATGTCATATAAAGACTAAATAAAGACAAATCAACTTATTTTAAGTTCCATAGAGAAACATTACAATAACAAAACAAAACAAACAAAAAAAGTTTGAGAGAAAAAACAAATCTGAAAAAGAGCCCAAAACAGAAATTTATATTGAGAATAATATTTAAACACTACAGAAATCAATAAAACGCATAAGAATTACTTAGTTCAAAAGAAATAGCCACTAAGTTGTTTTCGAAACACAACTCTGAAGAAAATACATTTAAGCTTCAACACGGAGCAAGAATTGATTATCGGCCAATAACGAAAACAAAGTTGTAAAATCAGTAAAAGACAACACGATATTTTCAGCAATTAGAAAATCCTTGATGAACGCATATGGAATAGAGAATATTCAAAACAAAGAAAAAAAAACGTGTTTTTCATCCCTTGAAGAATAATTAGAATTAAAAATTATTCTTAAAACGGCCCAGTTTCGCAAAATAAAAACATTGATTGTATAAAATAAAAAAAGAAAGAAGAAAAGAAAGAAAGAATGCAAATTATTAACAAGAAGTTTGTAAAATCATCAAAACTGACAATTAAAAGAAAGGATTGATTGAATTTGTTTCTTTTTCTTACGCACTTTCTTCCGCCGCTCGAGTTGAGACTGCTTGCTTTTTCTGTGAGCGCCTTCGAACTGGGCGCATCTGCCTGACAACACACCGCCTCCTATCGACCGTACAGTCGAGTAACGGCGACGATTGCTACGACAACTACCACTTCTACTGCAACTACTGCTAAAGTTGCTGCTGCTACTATTGCGGCCACCAACGAAATCTTTCGATAACAACGACTACAACAAACAAACAAACAAACAAACAAACAAACAAACAAAGAATCAAGCAAACAAACAAAAAGACAATAAAAATTAGTTATCACTGCTATTTAGGGTTTTGCTATCTTACAACGTTGTTAATGTTAATTTTTGTGGTTACATAACCTTTGACATCGGCCCAACGCTCGTCAAGGACTTCATAGCTAATGACAGAATCGGTACCATAAGCTAAGCATTATTATTGTTTTTCATTATAATCGATCTTTAGCAAATAAATATTATTTTAATTAGCCAGACTAATTAAAAATAAACATTATTACAATAGGCGGGAAGAAAACCTAAAAAGATACCTCCATACTGAGATAATGAAAAATTACCACTGATTTTAAGAGATTTGTTCGTAGATTCACGACGAAGTTAAAAGAGAATTTGTGAGAGAGGGAGAGAGAGGGAGAGAGAGAGAGAGAGAGGGGGGTAAAAACAGACGGTATTACCGGCCAACAATCACTATTTTTCTGTTGTGATTTACAAAAAATCTTTTTTGCTTGGTTAATAATATTGTTCATCTTTCAAATAAAGACATCAAAAAACAAAACGTACATTTAGAGATTAAGAAATTCGCCCGAGTCGGTAAGGATTTGCTGGTGGAAGAAAACCCCGAAACCAAGCATATTGTTTGTTTTTATAGGTAAAAAATCACATACCGAGAGAAATTTGGTCTCGCAAACAGGCGCATCTTTCCATTATCTATCTATCTATCTATCTATCTATCTATCTATCTATCTATCTATCTATCTATCTATCTATCTATGCATATATTAAAACACAAGCACGCCACCCAACTGCTTAAATGCATGTCTGTAAGGTAAAAAAAACAAGAATCTTGTAATATTAATTTTTTTTCTATATACCTATCTTTTCGTATCCACATTGACAAAATAGTAATTGATAAATGATCAACAATCAATAAAAAGCGAAAATTGCAACTAAAACCACAGATGAAATAAACAGCAAAAAGAAGTTAGATTGAGAGAGAGAGAGAGAGAGAGAGAAAGAGAGGGAGAGAGAGAGAAAACGATAAAAAGAAGAAGAGGAGGAGACAGAAACAATAACACTAATTGTAAAAAAAAAAATAAAAAAAAATAAAAAAAATAAATCTGGGACCCAATTTGCAAAGTCCAGTAACTCCAGTAAGCAAGCAATATTTTCTATTAAAAGGAAAGAAAGAATTCAATTGACAGCAGCCAAGGAATTCAAAACAAAACAAACCAAAAAAAAAAAAAAAAGCAACGAAAGAGTAGGTACTGCAAACACACACACACGTACATTCATGGACACTTATATACAGACTGGAAGATAAAATAACTACCTATCAATACCTGTGTATATTTCATATTTAATTATTTCTATGTTTTATTTTGTATCTTCTTGTGATACGGCACGTGTATATGTGAATTTTGTTAATATTTGAAGGAAATAATTACATTTCATTTTAGTAAATATACATAAGAATTATTTTTCATCTATATTCATGGACTTGTTATAAAATTTCTTATAATAACGCTATTTATTATTATTATTATTGTTAAAAACACCAAAAGTTAATATTTTTTTCTTTAAATCGCATATTTAAAACAGCGTTTGACCCAAGAAAAAAACTATTATCCTCATTGCTATCACCGAACGATGCCCTACGCGACACTATATTCACTGCGAGAAATTCTTGTACATATAAATTGATAAATAAATTGATAAACAAGAAGAAACGAATGCAAACGAGGGGAGAACGTTGTCGTTATAAAATAAAAATTATATATGTGAAAAAAATCTACAACGATTTTATTGGAAGCGAAAAAAAATATCGATCCACAAATTGAAGGAAAAGAGAAAATATTTCATTGGAAAAACGATAGAGAGAAGAGATAATCAAGAAATAAACGTACATGAAAGCATTGTCAATTAATTAAAGCCTGTGAAATGTTTGAAACACACTAAGCTGAGACGACACGAGTTTACTACGGGTTGCAACACAACGGGTCAGTGGGAATGATTACCAACTACTATTTCTTCATTGTCAACTGACTTTATTCGAAAGAGATCTGTCAGGTAGACACCTGTGGCATTTTTCAAGGAAACTAACTATATCTACTAATATACACTTGACATATGTATGTATATATACGCATATATATGTTTGTGTGTATATGAATCGAAATCAATTTGGAAGCGGTCAACGAAAAGGTAAGAAAGTATTTTTATGCATTTGTTTATGTGTGCGTATGCGTGTGTGCAACAACACCAAGATTTAACTTAATATTTTACTATTTCCGTCTTTTTTTTCTAAATTTGTATTTGATGGAGTGGAACTTCTTCTTTTCGAGTGCATTAAAACAATCCTTATTGTTGCTTTGGTTAAGACTGCTACAAAATGTGCTACAGTTGACAATAATTTCTGCTGCTAGAATGATTTTTTAGGCTCTTGTCTGTTCAAATAATAAAAAAAAGTAATATTCTGTTGTTTTTATTCTGCCTCTCTAGAACCAGGAATAGTATTTACTTAACTGTTTCGTTTGGGAAGTCAAACTATAGATAATATAAGAGATGTAGAATGTATGGACTACCGTACTAACACAGATACAAATACGCACATGAATTTGTATTCGTCTGTATGTGGAGCGGGAAAATTATTTCTCAGCTGGACTTCTGATCCAAGGTCTGTTGTAGTTAACAAGCTTTCATTTGCCAATGTAAGCTATAAAAAGCGACAAATGAACTCAAATTATCTGCCATTTGTTAACCATCCGTTTTAGTTTTTGCATATTTTAAATTTTACACTCATTCAACCTTGCCTTTTTTTATGATCTTAGCATTCTTTCATTTAAATGTTCTGTGAAAACTGAAGATTATATATACCCGAGTTTGTGCATAAATCTGATGAGTCTTTAAAGACTAGCCTTCTTGACTCAATCGAGCTGTCGTGCCAGTAGTTGAAATGGAACCGGCTTTTTCCTCGTGTTTATCAAATAAGCAACCGACTTGTGTTATAGTTTCAGTTTAGTGAAGGCCATAACATCACGGGCAAAAAAGATACCATCCGGTACTCTGAGCGGGCACACACACACACACACACACACACACACACACACACACACACACACACACACACACACACACACATATATATAGAAGCAGCCTCACACGCACATTCACATAAGAATCAAAGAATGAACCCCGTCGTCTATATGCATTTGTACATAAACCTCCTTCTCTGCGTACACACAAACTGAACACCATTTACGGATAAAGGGACAAATTTTATTGAAATACATTTTTTTTCAAACTGCATTGATAGCGTCAGTTCCCCGCTCTTCAGGTAGCAGAATATTGGAGAAACGTACTTGTGAAGTGGTCCAAAGTAAAGTTTCGAAAAACAAACCAACAGACGCTTTCTGTTTGTTATTGAAAGCATGAATGGATGGAAAGAGGGTGGTTCTACTTCGAATCGGAACCCTTGACTGAAAATTTAAAGGTTGGCTAATTTTTCTATTTCATAAAAGCCACACTTCATTAAATCGTCTGCTTCTAAAATATGCCATCTCCAAAGGTGCACCCGATGCAACTACAGAGATGAACATAGATAAAAACAATTTACGGAAGCATATTGTTGATACAGTGATATCCTAGACTGACCATTTTAAAATGCAAGGACATTTGTCCAAAACTGAAACCTTTTTTTTCTTTTTGCTATGCTTAACGTTTACTAACTAGGCATTAATTTTAGATTGCTAAACTATTATATAATTAATAATGTCTAGTTTTAATGTTAAACCTAAAAAGGCTATTAAATTAAGGTGTGTGAACGTAGGCAGGCTGCGTATATTTCAAAATATTGATAAGAAACTTCATCTCACAAAACGCTAAGTGTTTAATATCCAATACAAAGTCCTTAATATGCACATTTGCACACATCTGTTAGATGCAATATGCATTTATAAATACACATAAAACAAACAGGAGGTGGCACTTTTTTAATCGTTTCCCCACAAGGAAGGCGGTACCGCCACTGATGCGCAGGGGGCTACATAAGCTTAAAAGATTAGATAGGAGGAGAGTAAAGAGAAGGACGAACCTGTTACAGGGGGTGTTAGAGAAAGGTCAAGAAAAGGATGGGAACACAGGTGTGAAGACAGTTGCAAAGGTACAGAGAAAGGAAAAGAACAAGATACACGGGGTGACGTAGAAAGAACTGGAGTCTAGTGGATAAGAGATGGGCATTGACATTGCATTTAAATTCCTGGAGGTTGTAGCCGTCAGGAAAGCAAGTATATGGAAGGGAGTTCCACAGGCGTGAAGTGCGAGAAAATAAGTTGATAGAGTAGAACTGTCAGCTGCATTTGGTTGGTCTAACTGTAAATGGGTGGGACCCAGTTGCCAGTCTGGTTGCACGAGTAAATTCTAGTGGCGGGGGCACCAGTGACTTAAGTTCTTCGAAGCAGAAGCCATGAAAACATTTGTAGAATAGACAGAGGGAAGCCACATATCACCGATGAGAATGTAGCTGGAGTCGAGCCGCCAAATCGGGACCTATAACGTTACAGAATCCCCTTTGGAGCTTGTCGAAAACACTGAGATGATCAGCAGGGGCGCCTGACCATATATGACGGCAGTAACAGGTTGGTTAATTTGTATCGGTCCAGAAAATGCATATCTACCATGATCTATGTTTATAAGAGTCAAATCAGACCCTAACAATGGAATATTGCCACCATATCTGGTCCGGTGCTACTCAGCACCCCCCCACTCATTGACAGAATTCAAAAGCGCTTACCCAGCCTTGTAGATAATTATCCTCTACTTTGTAACCCTTATCCCATTCAATCAACTAATTGTCGCCAGTCTTTCTATTGCTATTAATATGGCAGATGTTTCGGACGAGTTGCAGGACTTAGTTTCCGCAGGTTGGACCTTCACAACTAGGACCCCACTCTGCTGTGTTCACAATGGCAAACCAATCTCCCATTCCTTTCGTATTCCTAGGATAAGACACAAGTTCCTCTCAGACAGCTTTTTCTCCAGAACTGTTATTTTGTGGAACAGACTCCAGAGAGAATACTTCCCCGAAAACTGCAATCTTGGTCTCTTTAAAACCAGTATCAACCGATGTCTATCCTACTCGCCTCCATAATAATCTTACTTCCCAAATTCCCTATAATCTTACTCAGTTACCCACCACTTTGAGTGACCCTTGGGCCTTTTATTGCGTGAACTACTAGTAATAAAAAGCACACGATGCTGAAATAAAATAATTATATCCAAAAGAAAAAACAAAAGAAAAGTTATGTATAAATGCATTTGATTTATACATAACAATGTTCCCATTCAAATGTTTTATACGTACAAACGGAAGACAGCGTCACCAAGTGCCAAGAACATTTCTACCAATTTCTTTTTGAAAACTAAATAAATACAAAGACCCGGAGATAGAAACAGAAAAAAAAAAACAAAAAACAAACAAACAAACAAAAAAACAAAAACAAAAACAAAAAAAAACAAAAACAAAAATACAAAAACAAAAACAGAACAAAACAAAATAACAAAAAACAAACAAACATATACAAAAAAAAAATAAATACAAACTGTGTCTCTTAAAACTAACACTCTTGTAGTGGCCGGAGCCTTGGGTTTGATAAAGAAAGGAACACAACAACAAATCAACAAAATCCTTGTTGCACCATCAATCCAGGAAATCCCAACATTAGTTCTAACAATCACAGACCAGACCTCGCGAAGAGCTTTTTGTCTATTTAAGTTTTTTGTCAATAACTACCTTTTGTTTAATCAAGTGTAAACAACGATAATAACATCCTTCGCCGAGCAGAGGTCATTGCTTATGACCTGGACTATGATTAGAGAAGAAATTCAGGTCGAAAATATTTTTTTCATAATAATAATAATAATAATGATAATAATAATGACCAAACACTTATTTCTAAACACATCATCTATTACGGTGGTTACAAATTCTCTGTTGCAGACGCCAGCTCAGGCACATTTGTGTTTTTTCAACACCCACAGAGCCAATCGGTTGTTTATGCTGAATCTATACTGAGCGAATTTCAGTTTCAGTTTTTATGAAAGAGAGCATAAGGTCAGCACGTTTAAATCCTCGGTCACGATGACTTATGATTTCGGGTTATCACACACACACACACACACACACACACACACACACACACACACACATATATATATATATATATATATATATATATCGCTTAAATATGCGAAGTCAATGAAATTTTAAAAATGTCAATTATATTTACCACAATAATTGTTCACTTGTTTGTTTTTCATATATATATATATATATATATATATATATATATATATATATATATATATATTAAAAACGAAATGTTAGCCATTTACTTGCTACCCAGCTTTAAACCTTATCGTCTCATCAGGCAGTAAAGGAAAACTTTGTTCTTACTGCCTGATGAGAACCATACAGTTGAAACCTCGGTAGCAAGAAAGTGTTGAACATTTCATTTTACTCTATATTATTGATTCTGCATATTGTCTACTGATCTAACCAGCACCTCTTTTACTGTTTATATATATATATATATATATATATATATATATATATATACTACCGGCCATAATAATTATTAGGCCACCCAAGTTTTTTTAAAAGAAATTATATATTTCATACTTTTGTAGTATTTATTGCCATGTGGATAATTCTAAATGAAAATAGAATGGTTCTTTTTTAATACTGCACAATAATATGTGCATCAAATGAACTGTTCTGGTGTCCAGCTTTTGTGCTCTCTTCCCCATGCTAGTCTCTTCTTCTTATTGGCTGGCCGAAGCAAAGGCTTCCTGGCTGCCTTGTAAAATTGCAGAGTAGTAATAACAAAAGAACTATTTTATTTTCATTTAGAAATTTATCCACTTGGCAATAAATACTAAAAAAACTGGAGTGGCCTAATAATTATGGCCGGTAGTGTGTGTGTGTATATATATATATAAACATTAATTATTAGGCCACCTTAGTTTTTCTTAAAAGAAATGATGTATTTCATACTATTTTTTAGTATTTATTGCCAAATGAAAATAGAATGTTATTTTTTTGTTATTATTACTTTGCAAAATTTTACAAGGCAAGGAAGCAAAGATGAACTCGTCCGAATCACTCTAAATCTTCTTCATTCTTTCTTTGATGAAACTGCAATATAGGTAATTAATGAATATTTATATGGGTAATTAATGAATATTTATAAATTCATTTGATGCACATCTTATTGTTCAGTATTAACAAAAGAACCATTCTGTTTTCACTTACAATTATTCACCTTGCAATAAATACTAAAAAATACTATGAAATACATTATTCTATAAAACACTGGGGTGGCCTAATAATTATCGCCGATAGTGTATATATATATATATATATATATATATATGAAAAACAAACAAGTGAACAGTTGTTGTGGTAAGTACAACTGACAACATTTATACGTATTTGGCTCTTGCCAAAAAAGTGCTTAAGTCGGCAGAATCGCAAGTGCCTTCGCCGCTATGTAGACTGGATGTTCGATCTTAGAAATGAATAAACGCGCACACACGCACGCACGCACACATGCTTCTCATATAATGCCTCATAATACCTTACATTTTCTTCAAGGTTGAGTTTTAAAAATTGTATCGTATTTGTAAAATTCTAATATAATATGGCAATATAGTTTTTGATATTGATGAAACAGTCTGGTTATTTGAATAGGGTCCTTTGAATTATGGATGGCAGGTGTTTTGAAATATTTAAAAGAAATATTTTAATAAACAAACTGATGCATAATCTACTCGATAGATATATTTGCAGGGCACAATAGCGAACTGATCTGCAAAAACTGCTTGTTAACTATCGGACGATGGTAAGCATGCATGTATAAATAAAACGAAATATTATCTATCTATCTACCTATCTCAGCCTTTTCAATATCTATCTATCTATCTATCTATCTATCTATCTATCTATCTATCTATCTATCTATCTATCTATCTATCTCAGCCTGTTCATTATCTATCTATCTATCTATCTATCTATCTATCTATCTCATCCTATTCTTATCTATCTCATCCTGTTCATTATCTATCTATCTATCTATCTATCTATCTATCTATCTATCCTATCTATCTCAGCCTTTTCACTATCTATCTATCTATCTATCTATCTATCTATCTATCTATCTATCTCAGCCTGTTCATTATCTATCTATCTATCTATCTATCTATCTATCTATCTATCTATCTATTTACACGCACAAGCACCCCCCCCCCACCCCCCCCCCACACACCCATATATATATATATACAAATGAGAAAATATCATATATGTGTGTGCATGTGTTTAAAAAGTATTTTCGCATATCCAGTTACGCTTTGTGTATTGAACATTGAACCACATCGGCGTGTGCGGTCGGATAGAATATGTTCCGCTAGTGTCACTTGAATAGAGTAGCAGTCATACCGATAAAAAAAAACTATACGAAAATATTATTCACTAACTCAAGCCATATATATATATATATATATATATATATATATATATATATGTGTGTGTGTGTGTGTGGTGTGTGTGTGTGTGTGTATTCATACGGGTATAAAGTGAGATAGATAGATAGATAGATAGATAGATAGATAGATAGAGGGAGAGAGAGTGATATTTGATTACTGGTGATGATAGAGGAGTCATTACTCAAGCTCAGGTAAAATTCAGTACTTCGAAAGGGGGTATTCAATGTAGACAGGCCATCTACACATGTCAGGCTGGCGCAACACCGTCTTTCCAGCGCAATTTGCGTTTTATTAAAGTAAGAATATATCATTCTAACTTATTAAAAGTTGAACGTGTTTATCAGCTGAGCAACTTCGTAGATGTTTTTCTGCATTGATATTGGCTAAGCTTTTGATGTATGGAGGAGTTTGTTGCGCCAATCTTTCAAGGTGGATCATTCAGAATCGAAACCCAGGCCCTTTCCGTGAAATTGGGTAGACTGAACTGTTCTGAAGCCGTTGATGGTTGCCACCAAGTGTTTTTGACCGTACAGGCGTTGTTTAGTTTATGAGTGTCCCTCCAAGAATCTGTAACTAAGGTCCGTTCAGTAGAGTTAAACTATATACCACAGTATATATATAATACTGTATAGTATAAATATAATATAATATGATATAAAGGATGTGAGTTGTGGTGCGGTGGGCGTAGTTTCGACACGAGAAATCGGAGAGCCGAGTTCGAATTCAGGTTGAATTTTTTGCATTCGTTTACGCGCAAATATTTTTGGGAAAGGTATTAATCCGTCTCTTTCCTCCAATTATGTGTTGAATAGCAGGGTAGATTGGGTTCTATAGCCTTGATTGGCAACTAGTCTACCACAGAAAGCAATGGCAACCTACTGCGGGAAAATCTTCTGCCCAGTCATTCATGTCTCTTTCGAGACATGATCACCCAAGTGTGTATCACGTATGGTACTTAACTGACTGACTGACTAAATACAATAGTTGAGGACATGATAAAAGCTTCTACTGGGCATAAAGTGGGGGATCAGTTTTCTATTTTTATGAATTAATAAATTGATTCCACACTAATTATTACTTATTAATATAATTATATAATATAATCCATCTCTTCTTCCTCCAGCTATGGGTTAAATGGCAGGACAGATTAGGTTCTATAGCCTTGGCTGGGAACCAGTCTTCCGCAGAAAGCAATGGCAACCTACTGCAGGTAAATTTTCTGACCAATTAGTCATGTCTCGAAAGAGACATGATTGCCCAAGCGTGTATCACGTATGGAACTTGACTGACCGACTGAATATAATAGTTGGAAACATGATTAAGGCTTGTACTGGGCATAAAATGGGGGATCAGTTTTATACTGTTATGAAGCAATAAACTGATACCCTTCTAATTACTACTTGATAATATAATACATCTCAACAGGACAGATTTTGTTCTATAGATTTGGCTGGCAACCAGTCTACCGCAGATAGCAATGTCAACCTAGTGCGAGATAATCTTCTGCCCAGTCAGTCATGTCTCTTTTGAGACATGATCGCCCAAAGCATGTATCACGCATGGCACTTAACTGACCGACTGAATATAATAATTGGAAATATAATTGAGGCTTGTACTGGGTATAAAGTAGGGGATCACTTTATTACTTCTTAACAATATAAAACTGATCTCCCACTTTATACACAGTACAAGCCTTAATTATATTATCAATTAGTAATTAGTGGGGGATCAGTTTATTACTTCATAACAATATAAAACTGATCCCCCACTAATTACTACTTTATAATATAATACATCTTTTCCTCCTCTAGCTATGAGTCAAATAACAGGATAGATTGGGTTCCATAGCCTTAGCTGGCAACCAGTCTACCGCAGAAAGTAGCGGCAACCTACTGCGGGATAATCTTCTGTTTAGTCTGTTATGTCTATTTCGAGACATGATCGCCCAAATCGTGTATCACGTATGGCGCTTAACTGACTGACGGATAAATATCATGCTTGTTTAGATAGTATTTACAATAATTAGATTAACAACCGTTCAATTGATATAGTTTGTGATTTTTATTATAAAATCTCTGGTCTTTCAAGCACTAAACCTTTTATGCTATCTCTTCACAAATTCTGTTTTTTTTTTTAATTTTTTTATTTATGATTTACCATTCATTCTTAGGAGAAATAGTAGAATCGTTTCTTGTGGTGTTCTTCTGATTGGAATTCAGAATTTTCCTTTTCTTAGACTGGTTGTCACCCAAGGTTATAGAGCAGAGACTACTCTGTTATTTAACCCATACATGTGGGGATTAGAGAAGAGACTGATTTGTGGCTTTCTCTCAGATATTTGCGCGAAAATGAATGCAACAGACTGAATTTTGATGTCGGGTCAGCAATTCTAATTTCTGCACTGATATCCGTTATACTACAGCAGTTAAAAAACAAAACCGCACGTAAAAACATTAGCGTAACCGGGTGCTTCCCTGGTTTCGCTAGGACCCGCCATGTCACATAAATTGTAGAAAATCAGCTACATTCCCTCCCTATTTTATTGGCGAGAATAGATACCCACTTAAACAGCTTCTTCTCGCGGACCACTGCCCTGTGGAACAAACTCCCAAGAGGATGTTTCCCTGATCACTACTATTATAATCTGTCTAGAGTTGACCGTTAACTTCCCCTTCTATCCTTAGAAACTACGTAACCCTCTACCACGAATGGCTCCTGAGCCTTGTACACAGTGAACCTTACTTAAAAAACAAAACAAAACAAAAAAACAAAAAAAAACAAAACAAAAAACAAAACAAAACAAAACAAAAAAAAATAACAAAAACAAACTAGACCTCTAAGGTATCGATTATGACCTTTTATTCCAAGAAAATCAATGCAGAAATCGTTATTAAACATTTTAATCTTTTTCTTATTTCTGAAAGTAGAGACCTGTAGTAAGACTTGTCTTCAGGAATGATAAGTATGTGTCTGTTTAAAAAGGGGTAATAGAGGTAATAGACTTTTGTTTAACGGCATATCAACACCTCTGTGGGTTATTTAATGTCAAAAAGGTAGGGTCTTAAATTTTTTTTTTAAATATTCGGTTATAGTGAGAAGGTTGATTTAGTCAGATTTTAAATGAAAAATTTTGTTTTCTTTTTTATTTTAGAAATCTGAAAATGTCTTAGTTTTGTATTCAAAGATGTTTTGCTGAGAATAATTTTTTTTCAAAAATGTTTTACGGTAATAAATTTTCTTCAGAAATGTACTGTAATATTTTTTCTTTAAAAATGTATATTTTTCTATAAAAGTTTATTTTTATGTATATATTTCTATAAAAGTGTATTTTTATACTTTCATAGCGTTTTGACCCCAGTTTGGGGGTTAACTATTTGCCCATAGCTGGGACCTTAACAGGTGCTACCACTCCGGTCAGGGTGGACCTAGGAACAACAGCAATTACGAGGTGGTTCCATGCTCCTCACAACCTTCCAATCAGAGACCTTGCTGCCGGGTGCTGTTTACCGTCATGCCCAGAACCCTGTTAAAAAGAAAAAAAAATCTTTTACAATAACAGATTATTTACCTGAAGAAATTTAATTTTATCTAAAAAATTTGCTGTGGTTCGATATACATTTCTACGAATATTTATCAATCAGCTTTCGGAGTTTGAAGTACGCTAGTCATTTTTAATTCATAAGTCGCATGTGAGATTTTATCAACTATGTTGAAATATTTCTTTATTTATAAGTTGTTTTTTTTTTGGTGTTTTCATTAGCATAAAAAAATGAGAGATCGACTCATACATAGATAGAGGGGCTTATTTTGTCATTTACTTAAAAAAGTATAAAGGATATTCTTATCAAGATTTTTCAGATTCGGTCATCAGACTGTAGCTTTCAAAAAGACTAATTAGGACAGTTGTTAAGACTATATATATATATATATTATAAGTTATTGTTTAGAACATGTACAAATATATATATATATATATATATATATATATATATATATATCTCCAATCTACTACTTCAATTAAATTCATCTAGTCGGGTTACCAAGCTCACTAGAACAATTCCCATGAAGATATTTATAAAAAAGACAGAGAGAGCCATATTACGATGGTGTGAAAGTGAATGAAATCGTGGTGTTAGGACAGGGCCGATAATATTATAGGCTCTCCTTCAGATTTTGTCGTCAATCTCGAGACATATCGCAGCAATAGTCAATGCATGGACAAATGGTAGATTTATAAATGTGTAAGATGGATTTTGACGAAAAAAATGATCTGGCCTGATGCAGTTTGATCGTAAAGTTTGCATCCACTATTCAATTTCTCGATCATAGGAAACAGAATTTAAAATTGTATATTTATCAGTTCTGCTTCCAAAGCTTCCCTATTTGAAATGTGGAACTCACGTTAACTTACCATAAAGAGCTCTTTTAGGCCATAAAATAACTTGTGGTAATAGAATTAATTCGAGACAAAAATAACCTACTTATTCAGAAAATATAATTAATCAATTTCATTAAGATCTTAATGAGAACTTCTGAAAATTCTGTACAACCAGAGATTGTAAAGCCAATATTTGTTTGCTATTTATCATATAATAATTCTGCTTGTTCCTTCCTTAGTTAGTTCGTCCGTCCGTTACGCCACTTACTCTCTATAAGAGTTTTTCCTCCCTCTCTATCTTTTTAAAAGCTACTCTCCTTAGCCTTTCTCTCCCCTTTGCCAAACGGAACGGCAGTAAAGAGTGAGATAGTAGGAGGAGAGAGCCTATAGCACTACCGTAGCAGTAGCGGTAGCAGCTTAAGCTGGTGGCTGTAACAGCAATTGTGTGTGTGTATATGTGTGTGTACTGTACAATATAGTAAAAATAGGTAGGTTTGTTGTCGTATCCCGCGATCTAATAACGAAATTTCTGGCCTCTACACCTTTGGCCATTAATCAGTTGGTCTTTTCTATTTACAATGGACACAGGATTTTTCAGTAATAAAAAAAACATTTTCTTTTTTAAAATCTTTCACAAAATAGCGTACAATATTTTGGCTATAGTCTGTGCATACGCCGTTTAATATAATATAATATAAGATTACAGTAGCTTCTATGGACATTACTTTTATAGATATTTTAATATAATTAAACTCTGTGTTACCGTTATTTTATTATCCAATACCTTTATGTTTGAAGACGTTACTATCATTTGTAGTATGACAAAGTAAAATTTTTCCAGGAAATCATAATTATCCTTCCGTGAAAATTCCACGAGTTCCGCTAGTTTAAATAAAATGACAAAATATTTAAAATGCTACAGTACATATTTCTGAATATGTTTTGCCATTATTTTATAAAAGAAAGCAATTAAGATATTTCATATTTTTAGATTGGTATGTATACACACACACAAACACAGACACACTCATACTGATATATATATATATATATATACTTCGCAAAAATGCTCTCTCAGCAAGCATTCGGGTTTCAACTGTGAGATGTCTTCAAGCAGAAGATATGCCTGAAGATACCTTACGGTTGAAACCTAGATAGATCGGTGCGACTGCTTATTTGTGATGTAGATTTTGCTTTACTTTCTTCTTGCTGAATGTTGTATCGAGCACTTTCTTCTTTCGTTGTTTCTTTCAATGGATGGCACGACAGCATCACTGTAGAGAACGATAAGGTGCGTTTTTGCACTGATGATAATAAAGATTTCTACAACATCGTTATCAAAAACATCATTCAAATTGCCAAGCAGAAAATAGATGTATGAAACTATTTACGGTTTATATCTCTTGGAAATTGAGTTGTGATGATATTTAGTGCTTAGATTGTTGTTTTTTCAGTGTTTTTTTAATTTTTTAATCATATCACCCCAAGCAAGGCGGTAACGCCACTGATGCGCCGGGGGCTACGTAAGGGTAAAAAGAATGGGAAAGAGAAAGCCGGAAACTGCATCCTAAACATGAAACAAGGGATGGGCCTCTTCACCTGTTCAATAGATGTGGGTGGAGTGCGAACCGGGCGATAGTTGAGTCTATCTACTCCAATTGAAAAAAAAAAATTATTAAAAAAGGAAAAGAGTGAAAAGATTGGAAAAGAGAAAAGAGAAAACCGGAAACCGCATCCTAAACAGGAAACAAGGGATGAGCCTTTTCACCTGTTTAATAGATGTGGGTGGAGTGTGAACCGGGCGATAGTTTAGTCTATCTACTCCAATTAAAAAAAAAAAATAATAATAATAGAAAAGGAAAAGAGTGAAAAGATTGGAAAAGAGAAAACCGGAAACCGCATCCTAAACAGGAAACAAGGGGTGAGCCTCTTCACCTGTTCAATAGATGTGGGTGGAGTGTGAACCGGGCGATTGTTTAGTCTATCTACTCCAATTGAAAAAAAAAATAATAATAAAAAAGGAAAAAAGTGAAAAGATTGGAAAAGAGAAAACCGGAAACCGCATCCTAAACAGGAAACAAGGGGTGAGCCTCTTCACCTGTTCAATAGATGTGGGTGGAGTGTGAACCGGGCGATAGTTTAGTCTATCTACTCCAATTGGAAAAAAAAATAGCAATAAAAAATATTGAAATAAAAATAAACATTACATATTAATGCATATCAATAGTAGTTTTATCAATTTTTCTTTTTTATAAACATTTACTCCAAAATTTATTTTATATGCACCTATAAAAACTAACTATCTTAAGATCTTAGAAAGTTTATAAACTATTAGTGAATACTGTAACAATTTAAGCATCATTATTTAGTACAGACTTGAAATGAGCATGTATTATACAATTAAATTATAAAGTAACAATTATATAACTGATATGGTATAACAAAAACATTGAAATTCATTTAATAAGAAACATCATCTAGATTAATTACTGATAAAAAGATAATTTGTTAAGCAGGTTGGTTTTTCGTTAAGACCTCGATATCGAGATAGATATAGAACGGTAATAGAATTGATTTGGAGAAGTTTGTCATTCAACTGAGCAGAGACATACCTCTTCAGGCCTTAATTTCAATCTTGAAATTAAACCCTGACGAGTTAAGGACATCATTACAGTGACTATTCGAAAATTTGAAGTCGGCAAGACTCTGCTCAGGTAAAGGACAGATTTCTCCACATTAATTATGGCCACACACACACACACACACATTAATAAATATACATATTCTCCTATGTCATTGATACGACACGTTGTTTCATACGTTAGGCACGTTATTTCATACGTTGCGTAATGCATGTAACTCCGAGTCCTGCCATCGACTTAGGATAATATGTATATTGATCAATATATATATATAGATAGATAGATAGATAGATAGACATATAGATAGATAGATAGATTCCCGTATTATACACCATATTTCAAGTACGGTTTATGAGTTTTTGTTTTTTTCAAGTGTTGTCATTTTCGGCATTTCTATTTTGGCCAGATGAGAATTCTGCTCATTGTGTATATATTATGTACACATAAAGTCCCTCCGTCATAAGGTTTTAGGTGAGCCGAAGCGGGTATAAATCGCCCGTTTTTCCTAAAATACGTCTGCCGACTAACGTCAGGAAAACGCATTAAATCTATTAATCTGTCAGTTTGAAAAATGCACCTGATGATTGCATAACGCATGAAACTCCGAGTCGTGCCATCGACGGAGGATAATATGTATATTTATTATTATGTATATAAAATAACTCTGTTTCCATTACATTGAGCATTGTTTTATTAAAATCTGAATAATATTAGACATGTGTGTACACTCATATGTATATTTATTAATTCACGTATATATATATATATATATATATATATATATATATATATATAAACTTATTTATAAATGCAACTTTGTGTGTGTGTGTGTGTGTGTGTGTGTGTGTGTGTGACTGTGCCTGTGTGTGCGTCCGTTACATATAGACTCCGAAGCGGCTGAACCTATTTTCTTGAAAATTTACACAGTTGTACTATAAACTAGGTTTTGAATCGGGGTACCCCCGATAAATATCAAAAATCGATAATCGAAAAAATCGGGTTATAGAAGGAGTGGTTCGATTTTAATCAAATTTGATACACTCATAGACAAAGACATAAGAAACAATATTCAGAAGTTTCAAGGTTGCAGTTCTTACAATAGTGCAGAAAATCGATAATATATATATATAAGGCAAGATTTTTGTGTGTGTGTGTGTCTGTTTATCTGCCTGTATGTCTGTATTTTTTTCAGCCCTTTTATTTTAGTTTTTGCTTCGGGTTTAGCTCTAAGTAGGTATAATTGTAGTTCTTAGTCTCAGCCATAATACCATTTACTCAGAGGACTTATTTAGCTTTCAAAATTCAGTTTACGACGAAAAAAACTTATTTGATATCGATAGAAGGAAATCAAAATTTGACTTACAACCATTCATTTTTCTTTCAGTCTACGGTTTCGCTTTGATTGGAAACAACTTTTGCTTTTTAGTCTTTCGTGCCAACGTCCAAAGAGTCTGAACTCCAGGACCATGGATTAGTTTTAAAGCTTTCATTACACCCGATCAACGCCGGGCTATACTGCTAGTCTACGATACACTAGAAATATTAGTATATCGTTATAATGGGGCCTCACCTCAGTGAGTAGGCCGGTGTGCAAGTAAAACCGTTGAGAGGAAGGCCCCGAAACGGCTCCATTCTCTCCTGATGACCCGAAGTTAATTTAAATCTAAATTTGAGAGAAAGACATTCAAAAGAAATCAATGAAATCATATACCGTAGAGATCTGTGGAAATGTCATTGGCATAAGATGAATTTCACATTCAGGTGAATTTTAATTAATTTTCAAGTAATTTTCTTTTTCTTGTAGGTAAAATTTTGCTAAATAGAAAGTTTAGAACAAAACCATAATATCAGACTGCAATTCAGGAATGAATGTACCTATACTCGAGAAGGTGTCTGCTCCATATAATTTTTAACCGTCATTTTGCAACAGGCGCTAAAAAACAATATTACAATTTGCTTAGTGAATTTTTGCGTTCAAACTTACTACAAAACTATCGTATTATCCGTTGCTCTCTTGTCGAAGTCAAAAGTATGGAAATTTCTATATAGGTGCGTATATTTTTTGAATAATTTTTCTGTCATTCTTTTAAAAGATTTGACTAAAGAAATAAACTTATAACGAAAATATATTCCATCTTCCGTTATTTTTCTTTCTCTCAACGCGATCACAAAGAAGAGATTCTTTGTCAAAAGAATGACGTCTATTTCGAAAGGAAATCAATTTTTGAATTATTGAGATATTTTCATTTTTGAAAAGTTTTACAAGAAACGGAAAAATAATTATTATAGATAACGAAAACTTCCAATCCGAATGCAAATTAATTTTTTATCCGAAAGAAGTTTTCTCAGTTATTGTGAAGCAACTCGCAGATTCGAGCAGTTACTGAAGTGTATGGAGCCGGTTAATGTTTCTTTTGTTCGGCCTTGTGTCAGACTTAACCAAACTCCCTACAGCTTACAGGATTTATGTAGAGATATTGTCATCATAATTATTATCAGAAGGTTGTTTGTCGGCAGTTGGAATGTGTGGATTAGTGTAGAAGAGTGGAATAATAAAATATACACTTTGAATGATAAAATAGAAATTTATTAAAAGGAGGAATAACAAGAGTTGCAGAAATTAATGTTCATTGAGAAATGTATGAGTACAGTTCGTATTCAATGATAAATTTGAAGTATTAAGGAGTTCGTACAAAATGTTTGTGGCAGTATTGTTGAGAGAGAGAGAGAGAGAGAGAGAGAGAGAGAGAGAGAGAGAGATAGATAGATAGATAGATAGATAGAGAGAGAGATAGAGAGGACAATGTCCGCGTCACTTGAATTTGAGAGTTACATCTTAGATGTGTGTCAGCAAACCGCATCCTCTGAACTGGTGGTGGCTGGTTAGAGACCATCCTTAAATATTGAATATTGAAATTGGGGTGGCTCAAAGAACGATTTTTTCTTTAGCTGTGGATTTTGCGATCTGATGACCAATCAGGATCCAGAGTTCCGCTACAATTCCAGTAAACAATGCCACGTACATCCAATGAATAGGAAAAAACAACCAGTGTCTGGTGCAACACTGGATTTAGCCAATTTATGGCGCCACATTCTTCCCCTTATGGTGTTCTCCCAACGAAAGATGTACGTACATCAAAATGTTTATCACCCGTTAGTGGACAAGGCATTAATTTTCTTATTTTGTCAGGTTTTACTACGGATTGTAGATTGCAGGTTAGAGAGGTGAGTGTATATAATTTACAGTGTGCAAGATTTTACGATTGGTCAATTGTGGATGAATTTCCCTAAAATAGCTGAATTTGTCTGTCTTCAAACCATCACTTACTTTTGGTAGCTTAGCAAATGTCCCTAACCCTACTCAGAACGTGACAATCTAGAAAATCTTTTACAGTCGATCGTTTTTCCTTAGTAAACGTTGTTCAATAAATGCACCCGTTCGGCTTGATTGAGTCACACATGAAAATCATGACAACAGACACGCGTTCTTATCTGTTTTGACTTCGTAGAAGCTTTCATCTGAGTGAATTTAACAATTTCGAAAGTATAAATCCTCAAAAGGTTTACATTTTGTTAAAGGATCGTCTTGAACTACAAAAGAAATACATTTGTGTTGCGACAACAATGATTGAATAAGGAACAAGTAGGAAACGTTTTATAAATGTAACATGATTTGCTATTTCATCAGTTATTTTTGGGAAATAGACATTGAAACAATTCCATATTATGTCACTTCCAAAATTTCTGTTGATTTTTTATTTGTCTCTTATTTATTCTTTTTGTTAAATTTAATCCATATTATCAATTCACACACACATACCTTGAATAAATTCTCGATGATTTTTTCATGAAAAGTAATTTACAAAAACTGAGTGATAAAAAAGGACTACAAATAAATTGCAAGAAAACCGAATGCATTGTCATCAGTAAAAAGAACAGCCCAAAATGCCAAATACAGTTGGGAGATAGTAAAATCAAGCAGGTACGAAAATTTAATGACCTGGGAAGTGTTCTAACAGAAGACAGAAAGTGCGACACAGAGATCCGAAGGCGAATTGGCATGGCGAAGGACGCATTCCAGAAGCTGGGTAAAGTATTAAGACACAGGAAACTTTCGCTAGAAACAAAGAAGAAACTACCGGATTGCTACGTGATATCAGTTCTTCAATATGGCAGTGAATGCTGGACAATATCATCAAAGATGAAGAAAAAACTTGGAGCAACTGAAATGTCGTTCTACAGAAGGATGCTGCCGATATCATGGGCCAAGGATGTGAGCAATGATGAGGTTTTGGAAATGATGAAAACGAAAAGGAAATTAATACTGAGCATCAGGAAGAGACAGCTAAAGTTCCTGGGGCATGCAATGAGGAAGGAAGGCTTGCAAAACGTGATACTAACAGGCCAGATAGAGGGAAAAAGAAACAGAGGAAAGCAGTGGATAACATATTTGAAGGACCTGAGCAGGTGGGTGAGAGAAAGGGGTTTGCGTGGTGTAACAGGAGAAAGCGTGCTAAGAGCCACCAGGGATAGGTAAACGTGGAAAGCCATGATGGCCTACGTCCTGAAAGGACAAGGCACGAAGAAGAAGAAGAAGAAGAAGAAGAAGAAGAAGAAGAAACATGTCACTGAAAGTATTATCCATCCCTAGCCACTACTTTTTTCCCATCTTTCTGGCAGCATTTGAATTCCATGTCGGAAAAAACGACACGTCTCTTGAGGCTAACCATGAGTTGAACCATGTTTTGCAGCTTCATAAGAATGGAAGTACTGCGCAACCAGGCCATGTGCCATCGATCGTAACAATAATCTAACGGAGCAATGCCTGATGAATACGGTGGGTGGAGTAGGACTTCCAATTCAACCGTTTCCAAGTAGGTTTTCACCTGTTTTTCAACACGTAGCCTAACGTTGTTATGTTGCGAAATCACTTTGTCGTGCCTCGTTTTATATATCGGCCGTTTTTACTTCAATGCTCAACTCAAATGAACCAACTGGAGCCGATGGCAATCTCCCGTGATGGTTTCGATCGACTTGAGCAGCTCATAATAAACTAAACCCAGCTGATCCAACCAAATGCTGAGCAGAGTCTTCGAAATATGGACATTCGTCTTTTGCCGCCGATGTTGATGCCTGGCCGGGCTTACGGTGATCGTAGTGTATCCACTTTTCATCGCCTGTCACGATACAATGCAAAAAGAACCTTTTCTTTTCTGCCGTTCACACTTGACAAGACGTCGATCAACCTTTCTCGGTTTCAACTCGAACGGCATCCTTGAATCATTCCTAATATTTTCAAACGTTTCGAAACTGTTCTGTGATCGACTCCTAATAATCGTAAGAGTTCAGATTGCGCCTCGCATGAGACTCCATGAATTAATACCTGCAATTCTTCGTTTTCAAACTTTTTTCGGTGCGCCATAGCGTTCTTTAACTTCGACATCAAAATCAGTATTACTGAAGCGTCTAAAGCAATCTCTGCATGTTGTTTTCAACAGAGCATGGTCTGAACAAGAATTCTGTGTGCTTTAGCTGCAGATTTCTTTTGAATAAAGTAGTGCAGTAAAAGTCCCCGAAAATGCACTTTATTTGGCACAAAATGTTTAACGCTATGAAAAACAAAGTTGTTTACATTCTGACAAAATGACATAAACTGAGTTTCAAGCTTACGTATAGTGCTTCTTTACAGATGCGTTACCATCTGATGAACGCAGTTCTGGGAGGGTCATCTATTAGAAAAAAGCTAGGACTTATTCAAGGTCCTAACATATATATATATAGTCATTTGCATATATATATATATATATATATATATATATATATATATATATATATATATATAGTGTATTGTAAGTATGTACGTATGTTATGGAACACGTAGGTTTTAAAACCAATGTTCATGCATTTACTTTTATAAAGAGCGCTCGATACAACATAAAGCTTTAATTTACTTTGATAAAGAGTGCTCGATACAGAGTAGAGCTTAATATTGTAATTTTGTTATTACAATGGTTTAAAAAGCATAATATCGCTACATAAAAGTTTCATGTTTCAGAACAAAACTGTTAAAGTTAATGGAGGAAACGATTTATTTTTGAAAATATAAGATTAATTTCTAGTTATTTAGAAAAGTAGGGAGTGGTAGTTGTAGGAAATTTGACTGCATAGATATATATCCAAGCGATTGACTATAGAAGCTCATACCCAACGCTACGTTGCGCAGCCGCTGTTATTCAAGTGGAGTGGGTAGCTACACATTATTCGGTAGCTGTTTCTAATTTTTTGACACTGCCGTTTATATTTTGTCTGTAACACTTTTCACAGTGCGAACAGATACTACATATTGATCGTAAACAGAATGAATAAACTCTGTTGATTCTAAGCGAAAATATCGAGCCATATGTAAATAATCTCGCTATTTTTGATGAGCAGAAAAGTAATTTCGATTGTCCAAAATATTTAAAACCTTACAAGCATAATTTGATTATAATTCTATTTTTTTTATATACGCGCAAGTTTTTTTGTAAAATTTATTTTCGAAACATGAATAAGGTTGATTGAGTCTCAAGATGTCATTTTGAATATCCAGATGTGTGACCTGCGTTGATTGAGTCTCAAGATGCCATTTTGAATATCCAGATGTGTAACCTGCATTAAGTGAAATAAAGACAGATATAGTGGAAAACTTTTCGTAGATTCTTTAACCTGCTCTTTTAGAGTGAGTGAATGAGTTTCACATAGAAATTAGAGAACAAATGATTGACATTCTAAATAAATAATTTTCACAATTTATTTTATCCCTTGTTTTCTGTTTAGGATGCGGTTTCCGGTTTTCTCTTTTCCAATCTCATTTTTTTATTTTTCAATTGGAGTAGATAGACTAAACTATCGCCCGGTTCACACTCCACCCACATCTATTGAACAGGTAAAGAGGCTCATCCCTTGTTCCCTGTTTAGGATGTGGTTTCCGGTTTTCTCTTTTCCAATCTTTTCACTCTTTTCTTTTTTTCTTTTTCAATTGGAGTAGATAGACTAAACTATCGCCCGGTTCACGCTCCACCCACATCTATTGAACAGGTGAAGAGGCTCATCCCTTATTTCCTGTTTAGGATGCGGTTTCTGGTTTTCTCTTTTCCAATCTTCTCACTCCTATGTAGCCCCTGCACATCAGTGGCGTTACCGCCTTGCTCGGGGTGATATGATTAAAAAAGAAATTTAAAGAATAACGAAGCTATCGCTTAATTTTTAAAAGTAAGTAATTAACTTTGCTATTTGAATACTGAAAAATTGAAAGATGTTTAATACAAAAAACGAAAATTAAATTTAAACAAACGCGTTTCTTTATTCCCTTCGTTGATAAAGAAAATATTTATTTCATTTTTGATATCTTTATAATCAAGCGTCAAGAAACGAATACCAAATCAGCACAAATATCACAAACCAAAATATCTCATTTTGTTCTTTTAATAAACTAAATTTTGTTGGACCTTTTACTAAATTAATATTTTGCTAAATTTCTGAGAGGAAGTATTGTAACTGTTTACACTGTTTGCATTGTTTTGACTATTGTCCTCATCTTTATTACCATATTCATGGCGTTGTACGCTCTGACCTTCTTCAGGTGGGTCAAATCACTTTTGAACCAACCAACCAACCAACCAACCAACCCTTTTATACACTAGGATATCAGAATAACCCAGAATTTATACTCGAAGTAAAACTTCTGTATACAGGTAGAAAATGAATTCGCTAAATACCCAAAAATAAGGGTGTAAGACAAGGATGTGTCTTCTAGCCGGACTTATTTAACTTTTACAGTGAAGTGAACCCGAGAGAATTCCTACCAGCATCCATCATTGCAGGCCACAGTTTTAATATTTATGAAGAACAGAAAATCTGACACCGAAACCCGAAGTAGCAATAGAATAACGAAAGATGACTTTCAAAAGCTAAGCAAGTTATCTTTCGTTATTCCATTGCAATCTTATCGATTACACCCTAAACTTTCCGATTGGCAAAAGATTTTGGAAAAAATTCAATCTAAACTATCGCCCAGTTCACACTCCATCCACGTCTATTGAACAGGTGAAGAGGCTCATTCCTTGTTTCCTGTTTCCTTGTTTTCCAATCTTTTCACTCTTACGTAGTCCCCTGTGCATCAGTGGCGTTACCGCCTTGCTTGGGGTGATATGATTAAAAAAAAAAAAAAATTCAACAACTTCAGTGTGGGGGGCTCAGTTTTTCATACAACGTTATAGCAAATCGGTCCTCCATTTTGGAACCACTCGCCGGTACGACAATACCACCACCTGTAAATTGGTTGATTATCAATTTTGTTTTACTTTTTTCAGTGCAATCTTATCGATTAAACCCTAAACTTTCCGATTGAAAAAAAAAATTGTAAAAATTTCAACATTTAAACAATTTTAGAGGGGGGATCAGTTTTTCATACAACCTTATCGTAAATCGATCCTGTGCGATAAACTTTTTTGCTTGCGCATATTCAACAACTGAATTCTTTGCAAAATTTTTGAATAATACCATTCTTAGAGTTTCCGCGGAAGATGCCATCGTAAGAACTGAAGAAAACTTGAAAAAGACAAAAACAAGAGCAACACTCGTCTCCAAAAAAAAACAAAACAAAGCGACTCCAACGCGAGTGGTTCCAAATTGGAGGGTCGATTTACTATAATGTTGTATGAGAAAGTGAGCCCCACTAAAATTGTTTAAATATTGAAATCTTTTCAATTTTTTTTTTAATAATAGGAAACTTTATGTAATCACCGATAAGACTGCGCTGAAAAAAGTAAAAAAAAAAAAGAAAAGGAAAGCAACAAATTTAAAGGCGGTGGTAGACTCTTTCTGGTCCGTCAAATGGTGATATGATTTTTTAGAAACTAATTTAATCGAAGTTGGTTTTGAAACCGTAATTATCTGTTCAAACTCTTCTGCCATTTTTATCCGCCCAAATATTTCAGATTTTCTTTTTTCTAAGTTTGTTTATCTCAATTTTTTAATCAGTTCATCCGAAGAAAAGCATTATTATCACGACGACATAAGGAACTACTGAGAGAGAAAGAGAAGACAGAGAGAAAGGGTTGTGAACCAAATAATAGGCGAACCTATCTATTCCTTGAAATAGAGACTTTTGACAAAATCCAAAGAAGGATCAGCAATTTAATTGATCCTGTCCTGGCATCTCGACATCACTCATTTTCTCACCGAAGTGACGTGGCTTCCCTCTGTCGTTTTCATGGCAACTGTTGTGACGAGTTTTTTCTCTGGTTCCCGGCCACAAGAATTTACGCGTGTTTCTAGATTTCATTTTATCGTTGAAATAGTAAAATGTAACCGCCTCTTCTGCTCTGTCAGTTTCTTTTTTCTCATGCTTTCGCCCGTAGAACTCTCATCCGTTTAGTTGCTTTCCTGATAGTGACAATCTGCAAAAGTTTAAATGCAGCGTCAATTGCCATCTTTTATCTCCTTGAATCCCACCCGTCTTTGATCGTTTCTTCGACTCCTCCTGTAACGTTTTTTTTCTCTCTCACTGTAAACACCTGCGCATTAGTGGTGGTTCCGCCTTACTTGGGGTGAAATGATACACACACACACACACACACACACACACACACACACACACACACACACACACACACACACACATACAAATAAAAACATACTCAGTCAAAACAGCATAACCTAATCACCAAAACATTGGGATGAAAGACCACAAGAACAGAATTTGATTTTTTATTGAAATGGCAGTTCCTGCAAATCGTAATGTATCTTTGAAGATCTTCAAAAAGCTACCTGGATAAAAAGATCTTGGAATGGATATTTAAAAAACGTGGCACGTGGAGACATCACTAATTCCAGTTGTAGTTGTAACTTTCGATTTGACCGGAGAATTTTCCCTTAGACTCACTGAAGGGATCCCGGGTAGACCAAGCCTTAAAGAAATGCACAAACTTGTCCCCACAAGTAGAGCTCAAACATTACGAAGAAATTTATTTGTGTAAAATGTTTATGATTTTCTGTTGCTTTATTTTATTTTATTTTTTTTACAAAAATTCACAATGGAAAATGAAGCCATTTCTAAACTTAGGTCACTGGTTAGGACCCGGAAGGAAATGAGAATACAACGAAAATCAAAGAAAATAATAATAATAATAATAATAATAATAATAATAATAATAATAATAATAACGTCATTTGGGTAAGTACTACTATCATGAAGTCGAGCGAAGTAGCAGTGTCAGTTTGAAATATAATTATAGCCTATAAGACATCGTAACGGGTAAAATGAACAGAGGCGGCCTTAAATTCGCATATAAAACAACCTGATTTTTTGTGCCATCTTTTAGCAAACTGTGCTTTATATAATTTCAGCCAGGACATATATAAATTTGTTGTTAGTAAATATATCACGAAACAGCTTTTATGTTTATTTCTTATTCTATAACTTCAAAATATAGAAGAATATTTTAGGCGCGCTTTCAAATAAAAAGGAAATCGTACTGTTAATAGGTCCGAAAAACTCATCCCAGTTGACAGCTGTAATATTTGATTTATTTAATTCCCTCGGTGTATTTTCAATTTATAATTTGCATAAAATCGATCCGTTCTCCGATGCAAATAAATCACAATCCTGGTTGAATCAACAAATAGTCTGTAAAGTAAAGAGTATTAACTCGAACGTTTTTAGCGATGGACCGAGGATTTTGCCAATGGAAATTTTGTCCGACATTTCAGAAATAAAACAGTGAATAAAAGTTCAAAAAGAAACTCAGACAGAAGAGGAAAAATAATTTTCATTATGTGAATTTCTGAATGTTTAAACCAAACCATAGAATTTGGCCCGCCAAAATAGAAAAGAAAAATGACTTCATAATGAGTATTTCAATTCATAGATTCTCGTCAAGAGAAATATCAGGAAATATTAGAGACTTGTTAAACCTCAATATTTGAACAAATATTGCCTGAAATTTCCAGATTGTAATATTTCTTATTAATACTTTTCTTACCTGTACCGTATAAAAATGCTGCCAATATTGAAGTAACTTTGTAATTGGGGTTGACTTGCATTTTCCTTTTTTAAGTTTATTATGCCCTGAATATTAAGCCAAATGACATTCTACTTACGACTTATACAGTTTTTATTTATCAGGCTTTTCTATCGAATGACGTCATCAGCAGAGTCCATCAACAAAATTATCACTTATAGCTTTGTCACCAGAATTACATACGGGGAAATTTAGTCATTTCTATGCCATGGATGCTTCTGGCACCGTAAAAAGGATCAGGCACACACACACACACACGCACACACACATAATTTACGCTCTCACACTCTGATTGAGCACTCTGGAAATCGTGTAAAATCCTTAATAAAATAAAGACGGAAGCTGATGATGGCTCGCCTGAAATAGACCCATACTTCTGGTTCACCAAGAAACAACGTTTCTGCCTTAATTTTTCTTATATTTGCTCTATATGTATTTATATGCATATCTGTTTAGAGCTCTCTTAGAGAGTTATCCTACCACTGTATGTACAGGATACTCCTTTGGATTCTTCTATACCCACACTGCATGCTGATATATATATATCTTATGTTCTTTATATATATATATATATATATATATATATATATATATATATATATATATAAAGAGCATAAGTTGGATGTTTTTATAAACCCATTGGTAATATTATATTTCCTGGTTCTTATAGACCGCTCCTCAGACCAAATTCATACAACAATATCAATATAATATATATTTTTTGAAAGAAAATAGAAAATTCGCTTCCTTTTATTGTTAAAATTTTGTGTGCGAGGTAAAGGGAGTTTTCTACTGTTAAAGCAGGCATCTTTCTCTGAACCTTTCACCATATGTCTTTTACCTCTCTCTTTCTCTCTCGATTTCTTCTTTTTTACCCAATGTCTCTTTTACAAACCCCAATTCATTTTCTCTACACCTCCATTAAAAAAATAGCGTTTACTACCTGCTGAGACATTGTCCTTTCAATGTCGAAACAAAATGTACATTTTGTAATAGATTGTAATTTTTACATGTTCTAAACTATAATTTATAATAGATATTCATAGCTCTATTTCTATATTGAGCACTGTTTTAAATTAATGTTTTGAACGTTGTTAATATTTTCTCCGTCCCTTATATATATATATATATATTGTTGAATAAATTTAGTTTGAGGAGCTGGCTATAAGAGTCGCGAAATATAATATTATCAATGGGTCTGTAACACACACACACACACACACACACACACACACACACATATATATATATATATATATATATATATGTAAAAATTAAGACAGAAACGTTATTCCATGGTTAAGCGGAATTCGTGTAAAATCTTCTGTACAATAAAGACGGAAGCTGACAATGGTTCGCCTGAAATAGGCCTACACTTCCGCTTAATCATGGAATAACCTATCTGCCTTGATTTTTACATATATTTTTTCTATATGCATTTATATTCATATGTATTTAGAGTTCTCCTAGAGAGTTATCCTACCACGATACTCTTTTGTACAAGGTGATGATATATTCTTGAAAAGATTAAAGTAGACAAATATTAGATTCTTTTTGAGAATGGACCTTTTGCTAAAAACAACAACTTTTCAGTAGGTTGTATCTCTTCTGTTGAGAGTTCCTTCTCCATTAATCCACCAAATTGCAAAAATCACATCTGTCTTTCTAGATGCATGAATGCACATTGCATTTTATTTATGTAGATTCCTCGTCTTTTTGAGTTGGTGCATTCATTTTTTGTTGTTTATAGTAGTTGCACTTTAGGACCCTCTTCGGGTGCAACTGAGCTTCATTGTTTTTCAGATGCTGGGTGCAGCATCCCAATTAAGAACAAGAAACTATAATCATTAAACAGAAAGAAAAAAGAAAAGAAAAGCACAACAGTATGTCATATACAATCAATATGTACTACGAGTTTTGATAGATGTCAAATATTGTCGTTTCCGAAGCTTGATGTTCTCTGCTCTTTCCTTATAAACATAGCAGATTTTAAACTATCTTTATACACAGGGTGAATATGGGTGAGTTATTAAAAAAACTTCTACAAAGAGAACGCCACAGTCTGCTACACGTATGACACATTTATTGTGGCCATATCACCATCATCAACAGTCCCTAATAATGACACCTAGCTTCGGCTTATCGGGACCTATTAAAATAACCCATCCACCTTCAACCTCTAACCTTATTTTCTCATCCAGCGTTGGCTTGACTTTTTATTGGTTAATCGAGACTAACCCACAAGAATATTCTTAATTCTGTCCTCATGCTCCCTTTTAACTGTCGAAAGAAAAAAAAAGGCAACGAGTTGTTTTTAGATTTATATAAGAATAATTCTTATCACCATTTACCAACCGTCGCCTTAAGAAATACAATTAATAGTACTGAAAAATGACACCGTTTATGTAGCGACATATAATGTTTTTATCATAACCACTGATAATAAAAATATTACAATATTGCTCTAATTTATATTGAGAGAAATCTTTTAATATAATCTAAGGGGTTCATTTAATTTTACGTAGCACTATATATATATATATATATATATATATATATATATATATATATATAATGGACTCTCCCGCCGATTTCAACGTATGAGTGTCTAACTCACTTAAACTGCTACACAAAGAATTGTATAGAGTGGTGAAGGCTTGTGTAGCGCCATCCACACTTTTTGGAACTGCTAATAACAAACAATCGGTGCAGACGTTCGCGACAGATCACATGAACAGCAGACCTCAGTGAT